>MU223095.1:392670-421904 GCA_018584345.1 Thuja plicata | reverse complement strand
CAACTTACTAAAAATATCAAGTTTCCATAGATAGTAGCTCTGCACAAGATAGCCCTTATTGAAAAGCAAACAGAAATATTTTTGGGTGATGCAAGATTGCCCTTACACCCAGGATGCTCCTGCATCATACACTCGAAAAGGTTCACAACCATCTTGAAAGAATGATCAACGTCGAGTTTGATGTGAGGGAAATAATTCAAGATGTTGATTCTTATTTGTCATAGAAATACATCTAACATATTACTCACTTTCATGTGTGGCTTAGTAGAGCCTAAATCCATTTATGTTTTGTGTTTTTAAGTTTCAATTTTGTTAAGTTCAAAAGATTCTATGAAGATGCATGACCCCTTCAAACTATTTCTATATAAGTTAGATATGTAATGTTTAACAAAGAAGAATGAAATATAGAAAATATGCTTTATCTGATATTGGTGGCATACAAATCCTCTTTATGTGCTTAGTGTCTTTCTGGTTTTCAATTTAAGTAATTGGATGCATTTTTATATTCTTATACAAGAAATTATCTATGTTATATCGATTTTCATATCCAATATATTTTGAATTAGTTGGAGAAATAAAGTTTCTTTATATAACTTATTTACTTGGTCTTCTATGGTATAGGTTAAATAAAAGTAGATAAGTTATTATAGAGGAGATAGAAATTAGATTTCTCTATTTGAGACCATTCATACCATCCTAAAAAAGAGGAAATAGAGAATTAAGATAAAAAAAATTACGAGATCAAATCTCCTCAAACTATTAGATAGGTATACCCTCCTTGGTCTAGCGGAACTAGAAAAGTAGGGGGTTTTTAATTATTTCAATCATTCTCATTTAGTAGTTTTTAGTTGTAGAACCTGATCATAGACCTTGGCATAGTATTAGGGTTTTACAATATATTGATTTGGGACAAACCCTTCCACAAATAAAGTATAAAGTATATTTCATTCCAAGAAAAAAAGAAGCAACAATAAAAAAGTATTATTTAGATTTGAGAGAAAACCAAATAGAGGAATTCCTTTTGATAAAGGTGATCAAATGTAAGAGATCAACCTGAATCCTAATAGGAGAAATTAGACTTCAGATGTTTATACAACTCATCTTATTCAAGTAAGAAATACATATCTAACTATATGTTTTCTCCAATTTCATTTTGGATTTGTAAATTTAGAGAAAATTGTAAGGTTGTCCCAAAAGGAAATGTAATAAATTACTGACTAGGGCTTTGTTCACAATTTTTTGGTTTTCACTCTTATCTCATGGCTAATTTCTTCTCTAACATCATTGATTTCTATTTGATAGTTCCATATCATTTATTATTTACTCATGGCTTCTCTTCATGTATTTTTATGCATTTGGTTATCACTATCATTTTGTGAATGTCCATGTTGCCCTTAGATATCATAGAAATGCTCGTACTTTGATATCATTCCCTCTATTTTACATTACTTTTTCATTGTCCATCTTCTTACAAAATTACATATTATAGGATTATTATAATACTTTGAGTGCATTATTTCCTTCATATTTTCTCTTTAACTAAGTTATACCTTTTTCAATATGGCATTATTCTCTTTTCATTACATTCATGGTCTTTTCATACTATAACCTTTGTTGTGACTATATATGACTTAGACTATACATTTTTCTACTGTGAAACCACACACTACAACTAATTTTGTCTTTATTTTTCACTGTGGCTGCATCATTCATGATTATAAAAATATTTCTTCATGCATTAAAAACTATTGTTTTGATAGTGTTTTGTAACCTATGGATCCTTCACTGTCATGAAAAAGAATTCATACCATTTTTTAAACCATTTTCTATATCTTTTTTTTACTAGTCTTTCACCATTAGTTGTTGTTGGAATAACTAATGGAAAGTTGGGACTGAGAGGGGAGGGGTGAATCAATAACAATAAAAACTTTTAATCACAATTACTAATTAAACCATATACTGTTGTATGTTGATTATCGTGTTCATAACTTTGAAATAAAAGTAATGTAATGCTTATAAAACCATAACTTCAAAACATTAAGCAATTGAACTCATAAGACCATGATTTTGGTAACACAGAAATCCTTGGTTAGAGGATAAAAAAATACAGTGGGGATGACACCCACAACCTTCACTAACTGCAGTATAAAGGGTGCTCGGTTAGAGATACAAAGTTTAGCCATTTCTAATACCTTACCTGGTTAAGAGTATATATAGGACTTGTTAGGTCTACCTGGTTAAAGGATTTTTACAAACTCTACACTTAAAGATGTACCATGTTAAAGGATTTACAAATATAAGATCAATTAAGATCTGTCCAGTATTGGGATTTAAATCTCTCAATATAATAGTATCAATAACTTAAGAATGTCAGTAAAAATGGATCGAATGTAAAGGTTGATCAGACTCTATGTGCTCTGATATGTGTTACCTCAATTCCCAAATTGTAACATTTTTCTGTTATGCTCTGTTGTAGCTGAATTTACGCTCGGTGCTCTTTGTTCTTCAATAACTCTTTTAACAACAATAAAAATAACAACTCTCTGTCCTTCTTCTATGTATAATCTCTTGTGTCTCTTACACGTACAAAATTCATCAAAGATATAGATGAATTTTTCCTCTTAATCTTATAGGTTACGTATGCTATAAATCTCTCTTGACCATTAGATCTTCTTTCCAGCTTGGTGACAATGTCACTTTTACCCTAATACTCATTTTTCTTGGGAATGACAAACTTTCATTTTTCCATTTGATCTCTGCCTTAGATCTTCACTCTGGTTTATTTGAATCGTTGATCATGTAACAAACTATTATAAATACTTGTATACATGTAATTAATGCTCTGACAATCATTAAATATGATTTGATCATGTTTTTGATTAATTGTATAACTCAGTTAAATGTTATTCATCACTTGGTGGAATATCAACTCGGTGTACTACATGCGCTCAGTGTAGTGTGTCACTCAGTAAATATAAGTGCTCGGTACTCTGTCAACTATGTTCTTTACCGAATGGCTTGATGTGCATTACTGACTTGTCTTTTCTGTATCTTTCTTCATTTACCGACTGATTCTCCTTGAATCTATGACTTTGTCTAAACTAATGACAAAAAAATATCTTGTAGAGATAACAGTTTCCATTTTCACTATGTTCCTCATTATAGTATTCCTTCTTTTATAATTTTATGGTCCATATAGGTCCTATAGTATGTATATAAGACAATGATATGCAATATTGAAAGATAAGTTATATATGTCAAGAAGTTAGTGTTGTTTAGTTCTTTAGAAGTGACATTTAATAGGCCCAAGACAATAATAAAGGTAGTCCTAGTAAGCATAAAAATAAAATAGTAGGATGAATGAAGATGCAAACATTGAAAGGGATGAATTCAAAGGAACATCAAATGCATCAATATGACAGTTCTTTCATTGTTAAAGGTAGTGATACTTTAAGATTGAACTTGGAGTGATAATGAATATATCAATGTCAATGAAAAATATGAAAAAATCCCTTTAATCAATGCATATGTTTTGTAATACAAATGAAAAACAAAGATTAAGTGTGATGCTATGATAAAGAAAAAAGGGGATCTAACTATGTATGACTAATAAGATAAGAATAATAGACATAAAAATGAATGTATATAAAGTCAATAGACACGCAAGGGATAGTCACTTTCACCAATGTATAGTAGGACATCAAAATGTAAAGATAAAACCCATGATAGAGGTCATTAGTTGTAAAGGCAAAAGTGGAATGAGCTTAGAAGTCGAAAGGCCACCATTTGGAGTTTTAACAATGATAGCACATAAAAATAGTGGTAAAAGTAAATGTTGATAGTGAATAAAATTACGATAAGTATAAATGATATTAGATATTTTTTTTCACAATTAAGAGTGTAATAACCACTATTACCAAAACAATCATGGAAATGATTTGAAGTGATAAAATAATGAAAAAATAAGAAATAGAAAAAGGAAATGGTATTTAGTGTAAGGACAATCATAGGGATGAAGACAAATTTAAATTATGTTAAAAATAATGAAGCATGTGAAAACAATAATATATTAGTCAAGGAATAGATCATACCATAGTTTAAAGACAATGAGGAGAAATGATACAATGACTACCTCATCATAGTTACAAATATAAGGCACAACCTTGACCTTGGATTATGCAAGTGGAGCAGGAAAGTTAATCGTCATAGCTCTAATAGAAGGATTATATGAAATACAATATAGGAACACAAGAAATGGTGACCCTGATGCTAGTATCTTATGAGTGAAAATGTTTCCAATTAGGCTAAGGAAAATAGGGCTTGTATATTTTTGGATGATGAAATGGAAACCATACTGTAATCACCTAAAAATGGTCCAATAAAATCACAAGCCCTAATCTAAAATCAAGTCCCTTAGGTCCTTATCAAGACTTTCAACTCAAAGCTAATCCGAATTATATAATTAAACTAGATCAGTTTGAAAATATAATTCATCAAAAATCAAGAATCCAAGATCACTCACCAAGAGGCATTAATTCTTGAATTAATCTTGGTCATTAAATCAAATCAAAATAAAAAATATATGGCTAAGGAAATTAATTAAAAGGAATTAAATAATTCAAAATATTAATATTCCTTCAACATTGCCTCAAAAGTCAAACCTCTAATCAATAAGAGGTAATCGTATGGATCAATTGAGCTTTCATCTTAGCCATCCCTCATGGATGCATCTCGACTGGCAAATTTGAATTTGAATTTGAAGCCTTTTCCCTCCAAGGAAATTCCTATATAATACAGCCATTCTAGCTCATTTCTTATAGGTGAATAGTGAATTTAAGCATATAACTAATCTCAATTTTATTCTAGCAATAATCTATTTCATTTTCTCAAGATAAGATCTAGCTCAATTTCATGCATTTAATCATAATGGACCATAATTGAACATCTTTTCATGCATTTTAGGCCTTTTTACATTGAATCTTCCATCCTAGATTATCTATTTACTAAGAATTTATGCTTAATCTGAGAGCATTTGATGTAATTCTTGTAAATATTCTAAATAGGAAGAAATATGAGATTTTTCTATGTTTCTTAGTTCAATTTGATTAAATTTGATGCTAACATGTTGATATAAAGTCGTATTGAGTGGTTGTGTTCAGTATTCTTGTAGGTACAACATTTACACATCACACATACATTAGCTTTGAAGATAATACTTACTGTATATGAAGAAATGGTTACCAATGTATATGCCCACTTTACCAATACATAAGGGATTATGGTACCCTCACATATATGATCGATCTGGCAAGTACAAACAAGTAGGAGAGGGTACAAGAATGAGTTATATGTTTTATAGGTTTAGGTTTCCTTAATCCCTATGCAAGAATACAAAATAAGGAAATATGTATAAATCTAAATCTATGAAAGAAGATACAAGGGAGAGAGGGAGATTTGGAATGTGTGCACCTAGAAATCAGAGGAGAATGAGTTTGTAGACTAATTTTCTGTCTTTTAGAGTCCCAGAATGACCTGATTCCTAAACCTGACACTTTGCAACCTGCAACATAGAATTCTACAGCTTTCTATTTTATCCCAAGAATAGGTCTAAAGTGGTTTGACCTATACCCAAACTATTGGAAACAACAATTGAAACAATTGTTATATTTCCATTGATTTCAAACCTTAACTGGTAAGATAGTTGCTATCTTGTAAAGTGCCATATCAATTGATTGATGAAGAAGATTTGAAAAGAGGAGATAACAAGAAGACCTGGTGAAATGGTTGAGTTATATAAAATTACAATGGGTACTTGATGAGATTTTACCTTGAAAAGGTAATATATTGTTTATCCTAAGTCTAAGTGAAGTTTGGATGTCTACAAGATTAGTCTTGACCGAGTAACAAAGAAAAATATTAAGCAACTTATTTTTGTGCTGAGTGATGCAAGTGTTGACCGAGCGCCAGTATGTGTTGAGAAAATTTAGTGTCAACTGAGCATCAGTATTTACCGAGCGTCAGTAAATTATCAAGTTATCTAGTGATGACCGAGCGGAAGAACACACTGATGACCAAGTGTCATTATTTTGATCGTTTGAGAGAGATTTGAGATCCCAACTGACATTGTTGATTTTCTTGGGATATATGAAGCGTATGTAAGATAAGAATTATTGTTGTGGAGAATTAAATGAGTATTTAATATATGTTTAACCATTTTTATGTATGGATTCAAAAATGAGTTTTAGGATGTATTCTACAATGCAGATGGAAATGAAATGTTGGAATGATTTGTTAGATCTGACCAAACCCTAACATCTACGATGATGATTAAGCAAAAAAAGACTGAGCTACCTGATCAGAGAAGGATAAGATTCACCTAATTGCAGGTTATGTGTATGAGAGGTTAATTTAGTTGATTGGAAAATCTAAGGAGAAGGAAGAAAATGCTGAAGAGAGAAGTATAAGACTGCACAATGATGATTTCTTGAAGGATTTCTAAGTAGATCAGAGTGATAGGGATGACAATGGAGGCCAGTTAGTGAATTAGCATTTGAGATATAATTGGATTTATATTTGCAAAGTGAGTTGTATGTTTCAAATCACAATTTACTGTTAGTTTCTAACCATTGTATCAGCTAAAAAAATCCTTTTAAACAAGGTTGACCTAATAGTCATATTGTTAAATCCTTTAATCAAGGTGACATTCTAATGGAATGGTCTAAGCCCTATCAAAAGGATCACTTTGAATAGGGTGATTAAATTCTTTAAATGGATCACATTTAACAGTGTGCACTGTAACCTTTAATAGGGTTATCTCTTCACAGAGTTCACTTTAGAAGAGTGAAAATTAGTATCATGTTACTGGTGGTTTTTCCCATATTGGGTTTCCATGTTAAATCTTGGTGTCATACTTGTGTGAATGTTATTTGATGTGTTTTACTATTAAGATTTTTATATTCTACAAGTTGATTACATTAGCATAGTAAACTTCAAGTTTCTGCTACTGATTATTTGCTATAAAGACTGAGTGGATTTGAGTTGGTTAAATTGTTTGAAATTGGTATATCTGGACCTGAGGATAATTGATTCACCCCCCTTCTCAGTTATTCTAAATCATTCTAACAATTGGTATCAGAGCTGTTGTGGTGCTTGTAAATAAAAGTTTTAAGGTACTTTAAGCTAAAGATCAAGATGTATAAAAAGGAGGTACCGAGGCTAGAAAAGGAGAACTTCCCTGCATGGAAAATTTTGATGAAGTTACACCTAGCTGGAATTGGTGATGATATAATTTACTATGTGGAAAATGATTACATAACAGTGCCTACAGTTATGACAACTCAGCAGATGAAAGAAAAACAAGAACACAATCAAGCAATGTTGGAGATTGCATCAACCCTAAGATATCCTAAATTTGAAGACATAAAAGATTGCAAAACTGCGAAATAAATGTGGGATACACTAGAAAATATCTATGGAGGTGATACAAATGTACTCAAAGCCAAATCTGAAAGCTTGAGAGGTAAGTTTGACGAAATAAAAATGCAAGATGTTGAAACTATCATTCAATATTGTAACCAAGTTAAGGAGGTTGTGAATGCTATTAGAGGAGCTAATGGAACTATTAGTGATGATACTATTATTAGAAAGGTACTGAGAACATTTCTTCCTATATATGCTATTAGAGTATATTTTATACAATAAGTGAGATGTACTCCCGGTAACAAATTAACTCTAGAAGGTTTAGTTAGTAGACTTACTACTTTTGAGCTATCAAATTTTGATAATTTAACTCCTCACCATGTTGATTTTGCATTCAAATCATAATTGACTCTTCATAAATCAAAGAAAGGAAAAGAAAGACATGAATAGTGACAATGGCACTTCTGATGAAGATCTTGATGAACTTGAAGCACTTATGACTAGAAGACCACTGAGAGGAAAAGGAAAATTCAAAGGTAAACTTCCTATAATGTGTTTTTCATGTAACAAAGTTGGCCATACTACAGCAAGATGCCCTGACAGGAATGACAAGGATGATCAAAGAGAAAGAAAGTACAAAGACAAAAGGGATGACAAAGATTTCAGAAGGTATAAGGACTATAAGGACAAAGGTAAGAAATCCTTCTATATTACTAAAGAAGAAACTGATAGTGAATCTGATAAATCTGATGACAATGATATAGAAGTTGTTTATGTTGCTATGAAAGATGATTCTGATGAAGATGAGAAAATTGTACTTATTTAATATATGAGTAAAGGTGATAGATGGATAGTTGATAGTGGTTGCTCACATCACATGACTGGTGATAAAAGTAAATTTGAAACCTTAAGCTATTGCAAAGGTGGTAGTCTTAAGCTCGATAATGACAAACCATGTCTTATGAAATGAAAAGGATCAATAAAACTGACTAATAAGATCACATGTGACAATGCTTATTGGGTTGAAGGACTAAACTATAATTTGTTGAGTGTTGCGCAGTTGGATACTTATGGATACCAAGTTGACTTTCATCATAGAAAAGCTAAAATCTTTGATGTTACTAGTGAACTAATTGGAAGTGGAGAACATACAAGAGGTAATTTGTTCTATCTAGATTTATGTAATGAGACATGTTTATTTTTACAATATGATGATATATGGCTATGGCATAAGAGGTTGTCATGTGAACTTTGAAAATTTGGTAAACATTAGTAAGATGAAAAGAGTAAGATGGTTACCAAGATGGAAGAAACCTAATAATGTTATGTGTAAGCAATATCAGTTAGGCAAAATAACAAAGTCTAGTTTTAAGAGCGAAACCTATACTTCTAATGATATTTTAGAATTGTTTCATACTGACCTTTGTGGACCTATTGGTGTGCAAAGCTACCGAGGTGATAAATATTTCATACTATTTTTTGATGATTACTCTAGAATGGTGACTGTAATGTTTCTCAAAGAAAAATTTGATGCTTTTCAATTCTTTAAGTGGTATCTGGCAAAAGTTGGAAAAGAGATAAGTAAGAGCTTGAGATGTTTGAGATCTGACAGAGGAGGAGAGTTTATATCTAATGAGTTCAACCTATTCTACAATGATAGAGGAATTAAAAGATGGATTTCTACTCCAAGGAATCCCCATAGAATGACATAACTAAGAGAAGGAATAGATCAATAATGGATTGTGCAAGAACATTGATGATAGAAAAGAATGTTGCACAAAAGTACTACAGAGAAGTTGTAAGTACAAGCCTATACCTTGAACTGAGTACAAGTCAAGAAAGGTACTAATATTACACCTTATGAGTTATGGTAAGGTTATGCACCTAATCTAAAATATTTTAAAGTTTTTGGGAGAAAATTTTATATACTGAAGGATGATGTAAATGGAAAATTTGATGCTAAGAGTGATGAAGGAATATTCCTAGGCTATTCCACTAAGAGAAAAGCATATAAGTGTTTGAATTCTAACACTAACAAAGTTGTGGACAGTGAAAATGTTAGAATTGATGAATATGCATAAAAGAATGAAGTGGAATGCAAGCAACAACCTAAAGATTATCAATCTTTCGTTAATATGAACGAAGGAGAGCCCAGTAGTTTACCTGAAACAAAAAAACAAGTTGAAAAAAAACAAAATGATATTGTCGAGAAACAACAAGAAAATGTCGAGACACAAAAAGAGGTTGTCGAGCATCAAGAGGAAACTACCGAGCAATTTGAGAATGAAAGAGAGACACAAAAAGCACCTAAAATTAGCTTTGATGATGAATCTAACGATAAAAATCAAAAGCAAAGGGGATCAGATCCTACACTAGCAAAGTATGTAAAAAGACATCATAAACAAGATCAAATTATTGGAGATGAAGATTCATAGGTCATGGAAAGAAGCAAATTGAAAAATCAGACATGCTTATTGTGTGAATTTGAGCCCAAACCAGTGAAAGATGCTTTGGATAATGAAGATTGGATACATGCCATGAATGAAGAGATTGAACAAATTGACAAGAACAAAACCTGGACGCTAGTACCTAGACCAAAAGACAAGAATGTTATTGGAACTAAGTGGGTATTTAGAAATAAGATGAATGAACATGGAGAAGCTATAAGAAATAAGGCCCGACTGGTATGCAAAGGTTATGCACAAGAGGAAGGCATTAACTATGGTGAGACATTTTACCTAGTTGCTAGATTGGAAGGAGTTACAACTCTACTGGCATATGCAGCTTACAAAGGATTTAAAGTATATCAAATGGATGTCAAATAAACATTTATGAATGGAATACCAAAAGAAGAGGTATACATTGAACACGTTGAAGGATTTATTTAATCAAGAAAGAGGAATATGGTCTGAAAGCTACATAAAGCGTTGTATGGATTGAAGAAATCCCCTAGAGCATGGTATGAGAAACTACACTATTAATTAGTCAAGATTGGATTTACAAGGGAAAATAAAAATAGTAATCTGTACTTAAAGTTTGAGAAAGGTAAAGGGATATTTTTAGCTGAAATATTTGTTGATGATATCATATTTGGAGGACAAGATGCTTTATGCCAAACATTTGAAAAAGAGATACAAACTAAATTTGAGCAGTCTATGTTTGGAGAGATAAAATTCTTTATTGGTTTACAAGTATATCAGACGAAGAAAGGTATCTACATTATACAATTTAAGTATATCAAGGAGATATTAAATTTTTTCGGAATGGAGGACTCCAGACCTGTAAGTACACCTATGGCCACTGGACATAAACTATCAAAGACTAATGAGACAGCTGAAGTGAATCAAACCTTGTAGAGATCAATGATTAGAATACTAAAATATGTTGTCCACAATAGACCAGATATTGCATTAGCAGTTGGGATTATTGCGAGATTTTTCACAAATCCTAAAGATAGTTATATGATGGCAGTCAAAAGGATTCTGAGATATTTGAAAGGAACAGAGGACAATGGATTATATTACAAGAAGAATGAGAAGTTTGAACTGAAAGTTTACACAAATGCAGATTGGGTAGGTAATGTTGATGATAGAAAGAGTACAAGTGGTGGTGCATTATTTTTAGGAAAGAGATTAGTCTCTTGGACAAGCAAGAAACACAACTGTGTTTCTCAATCAACAACAAAAGTTGAATATGTTGCAGCAGAAGTGAATTGTTCAAATATAGTGTGGATCAAGCAATTGTTGAAAGGTATGAAGGAAGAAATCACTGAACCAATTGTTATTTTATGTGATAGCACTAGTGCTATTAATATTTCAAAGAAGTATGTGATGCATATGAAGATCAAGCATATTTCTATCAAGTATCATTACTTGAGAGAGCTAGTACAAGACAAAGAAGTAAGACTTGAATATGTAAATACAAAGGAACAATTGGCAAATATATTTACTAAGGATTTACCTAAGGATGCTCATGAGTATCTAAGATGCAAGTTAGGGGTGATTCCCCTATCTGAGGCTAACTGAGATCACACAGAGTGGTTGCATCAAATGTATTATAGAATATGTGACAGATTGATGCAAAAGGTAGTCAAACTTTAGTAGTCACCTAAAATTGTGAAGTGTAAAGAAAAATATGTTGATAAGTCATAGGCAAGATGACAAAGGGAGCATAGAATTTAGAAACCTGACTCAGAAATATCTACATGATGAAGATGTATGTATTTGGCATTGTTTTCAAAGAGGGAGATATACTATTTGGAGATGTACTATGAGAATTACACAGAGATAAATCTATGGGTGATAAGATACAAAGAGAAATCTATCCAAGAGGGAGAAATATTTGTATTGGAGAGTATCAAAATGAAGCTAAGGACATTAAATGAGAATTTGTTTACATGGAACATACTTTTTGCATTGTTAGGGAACCTTGCATGTGTTGTTTGTTTCCATGTGTTTTCCATCAATGCCAAAGAGGGAGATTGTTGGAAACTATATTGAAACAATTGTTATATTTCTATTGATGTCAAACCTTAACAGGTATGACAGTTGCCATCTTGTAAGTGCCATATCAAATGATTGATGAAGAAGATTTGAAAAGAGGACATAACAAGAAGACCTAGTGAAATGGTTGAGTTATGTGAAATTATAATGGGTACTTGATGAGATTGCACCTTGACAAGGTAATATAATTTTTTATCTTAAAATTAAGTGAAGTTTGGATGACTAAAATATTAGTCTTGACCGAGTAATAGAGTAGAAGATTAAGGAACTTAAGTTTGTGCCGAGTGATGGAAGTGTTGACCGAGCACCACTACATGCTAACAAAATTTAGTGTTGACCGAGCATCATTATTTATCGAGTATCAGTAAATTACCGAGTTATTTGTGTTTTTGCGGGGAATAAAATGCACCATCTTGCTAAACATGTCAACTATGAAAAAAATGCTATCATAACCCTGTCTTGTTCTTGGTAAACCCATTACAAAATGCATGGAGATGGACTCCCAAGGTCTAGTGGGTATAGGCAGAGGCTGATACAAACCTTGTTTAGTGGATATTCCTTTAGCTTGCTGACAAATGGAACATGATTCAACAAATTTCCTAACATCCTTAGCCATTTTTGGGCAAAAATAACTTCTCTTTACCAAGTTTGTGGTCTTATCTATTCCGAAGTGACCTCCCATGCCACTACAATGCTTTTCTTTGATTATGTTTGTTCTCATGGAACACTTAGGGATGCATAACTGAGCCTCCTTAAACAAAATATTATTTTGTATCAAAAATTCAGAAAAACCAGTATGATACCTGCCTGTCAGATTTTTGTACACCTCAAAGGCTTCTCCAAAATTTGGGTCTCCTGCATATAAGTGTTGGAGTGAGTCAATGCCCACACTCTGAAGTTGAAATTCTTCAATTAATCCAACCCTTCTACTAAGTGCATCAACCACCTTGTTGGCTACTCCCTTTTTGTGTTTTATGTTAAATATGTAGGCCTGCAATTGTTCCATCCATTTTACATGTCTAACCCCTAGTTTGTCCTGAGAATTGAAGAAACTCAATGCATGGTTATCAGTAAAAACTATAAACTCCTTTGGGAGAAAATAATGTCTCCATTTTTTAAGTTCTTGAACCATGAAATATAACTCTAAATCATAAGTAGAGTATTTCTTCTTTGCATCATTTAATTTTTCAGAAAAGAATGCCACAACCTTACCTTCTTGGCTTAGGACAACACCTATTGCCAAATTGCTTGCATCTGTCTCCACAACAAACACTTTGTTGAAATCAGGAAGGGTTAAGATTGGATATTGAGATACCCTATTATTGAGGTATTTGAAAGCATCATCAGCATCTTTAGTCCATACAAACTTAATCTTGTTACCACCTTTAATAGTGTCAAACATAGGTGCACAAACATGACTGAATTTTTTTATGAATTTCTTATAAAAAGTGGCAAGACCATGAAAAATTCTAACATCACCTTGGTTCTTTGGTGGAGGCCAGTTGAAAATTGCTTGAACCTTCTCAGGGTCCATTTTTAGGGTGCCTTGTGAGATGACAAACCCTAGGAACACAAGTTCCTTCTTCATGAACATGCACTTTTCCAAGTTAATCACTAACTTGTGTTCATGGAGTCTCCTTAAAACCTGTTCAATGTGATCACTATGTTCTTCCCCGCTATGATTGAATATTAGAATTTCATCAAGATATATGCGTACAAAATTTCTAATAAATTTTATAAATATTTCATTCATGAGTCTCATGAATGTGCTTGGGGCATTGCTCAGCCCAAATGGCATCACCAACCACTCAAAACGGCCTTCAGTTGTTTTAAAAGTTGTTTTCCATTCATCTACTGGCTTTATCCTTATTTGGTGGTATCCTAATTTTAAATCAAGCTTTGTGAAGTAGCATGCATTTCCCAACTAATCAAGCAAATCCTCCATTCTTGGGATAGGGAATCTGTATCTTATGGTGATCTTGTTGATGGCTCTGCTATCTATACATAATCTCCATTTACCATCCTTTTTAGGGGCAAGAATAGATGTGACTCCACAAGGGCAAAGAATTTTCTGAATTAAGCCTTTCTCTAACAGTTCATTTACTTGTTTGGTGATCTCTGCATGTTGAGAAGGTTTCATCTCATATGGGGCCTTATTAGGTAGGGAAGAACTAGGTATAAGGTCTATTTGATCACTGATATCTCTTAAGGGAGGTAGACTTATGGGCAGGTCACTAGAAGTGACATCGAGGTATTTGTTTAATAGTTCCTTTATTTCATTTGGTATTGGATCCATATCATAAGATCTTATGCTATCCTTGGGCTTAGAGATTAGGACAAAAACTTCAGTCAAGGGTTCCTTCAATACTTGCAAAATTTCCTTTTCACCCAAGGTGATGACAGTAGGTTCTTTCTCTATTTTAGGATCAGGTAGGGGCTTCATGGTAAAAGTTTCCCCATTCTTAGTGATGGATTAGGCATTCTTCCTACAATAATGTGTAGCATCCACATCATATTTCCAAGGCATACCAAGAATGGGGGTGGGAAGCATCCATTTCCACAACATCACAAAGTAATTTATCTTTGAATCTTGCAATAGAAAACTATACCCATGCTTGTTCAGTTACTAAAGTTTGTTGACCTTTGGTTTGCCAAGAGACATGGTAGGGAAAAGTGTGTGGCTTCTTAGGAAGATTTGATTTTTGAACCATTTCAAGAGACACTATATTTTTAGTTGAACAAGAATATATTAGTAGATTACATACCTTTCCATGGCATTTGATCTTTGTCCTGAAGAGGTTCTTCCTTTGAGGAGGTTCTTGGTTTTGTGGTAATTGAAGAAAGACTTGCCTCATCATCAGACATGCTCCTTCCTTTGGTTCTAGGTCCCTTGGATTGGCATTATCTTCTTGTTTGTCTTCTTGGATGAGTTGTGTCCTTCTCTCCCCTTGATTGTTGTTGTTCCTTTTCTCAGGGCATCTCCCTCGATGGTGTCCTAGTTGGTTGCAGTAGTAACACCTTAGAGGTCCATTACCTCTTCCTGTATTTGTTCTCCCTCTATTGAGAGGCCTTCTTCCTCTATAGTTTCCTCTGAAATTTGAATCACCTTGTTCCCTGTCTCCTTGGATTTGGTCAAGGGTCTTGTTGCTACTGCCACTGTATTGTCCTATATTCCAAGAGGTGCCTCTTCCTCTAAAATTCTTTTCACAAACATTTTTCTTTCCCTTGCCAAAATCTTGTTTTCTTTTCCACTTCTCTTCTACCTTGAGTGACATTTAATAATATTTGTTTACTGATGTAGGGCAGTGTCGGCTAAGTTCTTCTTGAATGGATACCTTAAGACCATTCATGTATCTTGCTAGCTTTTCTTCTTCATCCTCTACTACACTAGTCTTCATGCATAGTTTTAGGAACTCCTCGGTGTATGAACCTACATCCATGTCTTTTTGCTTTAATTTTTTCTTCCTTATATGGAGTTGCACCCCATAATCTTGAGGCACATATGTCTCTTTGATCAATGCTATCATCTTCTTCCATGAAGTAATCATACTTCTCCCATTCTTCACCCTCTCTGTTTGAATGAAGTTCCACCAAGTTAGGAATGCTCCCTTCAACTTGGATCTTTCCATGTTTACTCTTTTCTTCTTAGGGATGTCTTCACATTCAAAGAAGCTTGTGAAGGCCTCAATCTAGTCCAAGGCCAAATCTCCATTCATCTTTCCATTGAAAGTTGGTAAATCCAACTTCTCCTCCATGGTTCTTCTCCCTATAGATTTCAAGGCATATAGGAGGGGTCTATGGTCTGCGGGAATGTTCACATCCTAATCAGGGGTGTCATCATCCTCTTCACTCCCTTCTTCACCACCAGATATGTCTTCTTTTCCCCTCTCTACTTTGCTCTCGAGTCCTTGAAGCCTTCTAGTCAAGGTTGCATTTGTTGCTGCATATTTTCTCACCATCCTTGCAAGTTCTATGTTTGTAACACTCGAAGGGATCTCTTAATCCTTAGGAGCAGACATAGCTCTAATACCACTTGATGCAGAGTGGATAGCTAGAAGCCTCAAAAAGACTCAAAAGGATAATGTATCCTTCAATACCCCAACTCCAAGAGGCAAAAGTGCTCTACACTTATCACAAGTGCAAAAATGACTTGGATCTAGGTTATCACAACCTACTATTCACAAGGAAACCTACTCACTAGGTTCCACCAAGTCTAGAACACCAATTTTAAATGGTTGGCTATTGTGCACTTATACCAAATTATCAAGAATACCCCATAAAATGACTCTGAGGACTAGGGGTGACCTGCACTCATGGATGTGGTCTACTTAGGTCATCTTGAACATAGTTGCTTTGGAAACCCTCCTATTAGCTTGTAGCCTTTTCTCGAAGGATTTTTGATCTTACAAAAAATATTTCCACATAACCCCCTAAACAAAATAGGGATTCAGATACCCTTTATGGCCTAAGGTATTATACTTAAGCACCAAAACATGAAGGTGAAAGAAAGACAGGTTGACACACAAAATTGTTACTGCAATTAGGTCTAATTAGGTCTTCATTTGCACTACAAGTACTATTTACTTGCATCAAATGACAAAAAAAACACTTGGATCATGCGAGGGCATGTATGAGGGTCTTCTACACCACTTTTGAGGTCTTGATGAATCCCCAAACAAAATTTATTTGGACTGTCCTAATTTTCTAGTTGGTGCACACATGAACATGTACACCTAGGGCATCATGGAAAACCCATCTCCCTGCAGTTTGACAAACCCAACCTGCATATTGTTGAAGAATATAATCAGAACATGATTTCCACCAAGATTCATTAAATTCCCATGGTGGAAACAAGAAATATACACAATTCTTATTGAAAACCTGATTTGGGGCCTACAAACCAGGTAGTGAGAGTGAAAATTCAATAACTTGCAATGTATAGAAGATAAATACATGAGACCAAGTGCAAAAGGAAGATAATTCATAGGGCCAACTTGGTGTGTCAAACTTTCATTCAATACCTTCTGTACCTATTCGTACCAACTAACTGTTCATGAAATTTGCAGAGAAATGGTTGATCTTTGTTGATTCTTAATGCCAAAAATTACATCATCATCATCCTACCACCTTCCTATAAGGTCTTATGTAGGAATTACCAATGGTTACATCACATTTTTAAACTACCTAGCCGTTTGGGAATGAGTTTTATAAGTTTTGACAGAAGTTGTCAATGTTGCTCAAAAGTTGCTTGACAACATTTTGAGCAATTTTGCATACTAGGTGACCAAACTTGATCCAAACCTTTATTTTGTGATCCCTAATGGATCAAAACATGAAAAAAATGAAAATAACCTATAATTTAGGTTTTGGACATTTATTGACCCAATAGTTGACCAAGGGCTTATAAAGTGCCAATCTTGGAACTAGGTCTTACAAAAGAAGTCCAATGTGAAACCTAGGGTACTAACATGATCTAAAAGTCACTAGAACCTTGAAGGAAACCATAAGTTCCATATGAACACTTAGGTGAACTAGGGTTCTCCTGCACCAAAATTTCTTCTAGTACCTATTATTTTCCAAAGCAGAGATGATGTAGATAACTTGAAGTTAGCACTTGATGAGTTTGATTGTCACTATGAGACCCTGGTGAAGATAGAAGAAGAAAATGAAGAGAAGAGATACTTGGAGAAGAAACTGATGGAAGTTTTCTAGTATATTTAATGGGACTTGGGCATTCTAAAATCTGTTACAGTAAAAGCAAAGAGTTGTGTTTCACATGGTAGGATACTATTCAATTATTTCCTAAACCCTATCAGACATATTCATAACATTGAAGACATTATTGCTAAGGATAGGGAATCCTTGAATAGTATGATGGAAAGTTGTGAGATCTCCTCACAAGTGGTAATATAAATGGAGAGAGAAGTAACAAGGATTCTGGATAAACTGAATGTATTGGATATAGAGAAAGGGAGAGGCATGTCAATATTTGGTTTGTCGAAGAGTTTGATCACTCCTAAACTATCAATTCTTTAAGTATATTTATCAGATATGGAGAAAACAATAGAATCGCTGACAAACTCTATGCCTACAAAGTTGAAATTACAAAAGACTTCATCATATGCACTAAATGGACTAATTTATGTTAGTCAACTAATGATTGAATCATGGAGCACAAAAGTGAAGATCTTGGAAGATTATTTTCAAGATATTCTAAAAATGCTGAGCAAGCACTACTTGTATTACTTTTTTATGCACCTTTGTCATTGCTATCAAAGGGGCAGAAGAGGGAAGAAAAAAATGGGGAGAAGAGAGAAAAATTAGAAGAGAACATGAGAAGAGAGAAGAAAATGAATAAATGAGAAGAGAGAAGCAAAATAGAAGAAGAAGAGAGGAGAGACAGTTTTTGTGTTGGCACACTTAGTCATTTTTTTTGTTAAGTGTTTCCATCAATGCCAAAGGGAGATATTGTTGGAAAGTGATCTTTTTTTATCATATGAACCACTTTTTGGTTGTCATTTATGGCAACGTATCTGGCATATTGATCAATTGATTTGAAGTTAAGTTTTGATGATTCAGTTCTAAAATCGACTAAGTACAGAAGCAGAAATACATAGGTATTTTAGGTATCAAAGAATGAGATTGATGAGTTATGGGAAGAGAGATTAGAGGAAGATACTACAGGGTATGTATGACCTACATCTAATATCAATTTGATTTTGGTAACAATTATAGAGAGTTAGAGAGATTTGAAGATAGGCGACCGTAGCAAAACAAAGATACAAAGCAATTGAACTGTAGCGATGATTTGGGGAGTATGATGTGGACTCCTGGCTGCCTAAGTTGGATTATGGTTGTGGATAATATATATTTTGATTATGTAAGAGCGTCGACTATGTATTTAATATTTTCTTTATTAAATCTATTTTGTATTGAGAGCTGACTATGTAATATTTGGTTAAGAGAGCTGACTTGGTGTGTGTGTGTGTGTGTGTGTGGAGACTTTTTGTAGAGCAAAGATATGAAATGAAAGAGTGATGGTTATGTAATACGAATAATAGAGCAGAGGATGACAGAGATCATTGTAGAACTATGACTAGAACTATCTAAGAGCATTGAAGATGCTTGTTATGTTCATTACTGAGAGCACTTTGTAACAAAATTATTAATGTAAGAGCTATAAGCTTAGTTGGCCCCTAAAGGGTGTTGTATACCTTTAACAGGGTTGTATTCCTCTAACAAGGAATTTTACTATGTAATATTCAGCTCCTAACAGGCCTAGGTCTTGTAACAGGGACATTATACTTTAGTGCATGCTTGTGGGTACCATCTCCACTGGGGTTTCCCTTGGCTAGGGTTTCCTTGACAAAAAATAATGGTGTTATGAGTTATGTGTTATTTTCTTATGTTCTTTTGATTACAGTATGCTTATGGTTTATGTGGAATTGGTTTAAAGTTTATTTTAAGTGATGTAATATTGATTCACCCCACCCCCCCTCTTAGTATTACTTAATCCTAACATGCTTATCTTTCATGATTACATTCATAAAATCCTAGAAGATTGTGTTGATGACATTCTCGCCAAGTCCATTTCTCGTAAAGATCATGTGCATGTTCTTAGAAAAATATTTTAATGGATACATAAATATAATATGCACTTGAATCCTCAAAAATGTGCTTTTGGTGTTGATAGTTGAAAACTTCTTAGATTTATGATCTTAACAAAGGCATTAAGCTAGATACTAAGAAAATTGATGCTATTATTAACATGCCACCTCCCCAAAACATTTCACAACTTCAAAGTTTATAAGGAAAAATATAAGCTATCCGTAGGTTTGTTACAAATCTCGTAGATCATATGATTTCTTTCACTTTATTGTTAAAGAAAGATAATAATTTCTCTTGGAATGAGGAGTGTAAGAAATCATTTGAACAGATCAAACAATATCTTGCTAATCCTCTTATTTTACAACCTGCTCAACCTGATAAACCATTCTTCTTATATACAATAACTTCCTCAAATTCCATAAGTGTTGTCTTAGCTCAACAATACAACAATAGAAGAGAATGAACAATGTATTACATTAGTATAACATTGGTGGATTATGAGACACGATATACTACAATAGAAAAACAATATCTTTCTTTAGTTTTTTCTTGTAAAAAACTCTAACATTATCTTCTCAATGATAAAATCAATGTTATTATTAAATTTGATCCTTTGAAGCATATTTTCTCTAAAACTGACTTGTCAAGACATTTAGCTACATGGGTTATGATCCTAAGTTAGTTTGATTTAAAGTTTATTCCCCAAAAAGAAATTAAAGGAGAAGCTTTGATAGATCACCTTGTTGAAGCTCCTTCCTCTCTTTCAACTTCTAATCCTACTACTTTTCTTGACAAATTTGTGTTACCAATCGACACTGATGATACTTGGGAATTATACTTTGATGGGTCTCAATGTCAAACTAGCTCCGGTGTCAGTGTTATTCTTCTATCTCCCTCAAAGAAACCTATTCCTCTGTCATATCATCTTAATTCCCCTTGTACTAATAATATTGTGGAATATAAATCCCTTATTGTTGGATTGAATGCAACTTTATCCCTTAAGATTAAAAAAATTAATATCTTTGGTGATTCACAATTGGTTGTACAAAAATCAATGGAACTTATCAAACTAAGCATGCTAAGTTGATGCAATATCCAAAGTTAGTCTTAAGTTTTCTTTCTAATTTTAATTCTCATTCTATATCATCACTACCTTGAAAAGATAATCAACACACAAATGCTAGGGCGAGTGTAACATCTCTCATCTCTTTAGAAGACAGTATTGAAAGTTATCAATTAACCATATATAATCTTGTCACTCCTACTATTTATAAAAGTTCTATCATTGGGACTTGTTTCCGTAGCCTACATTTGAATGAATGGTACTCACACATATTTCATTACCTAAAAGATGGTACTTTTCTGGAATCAAAAACAAGAAATACTAGAGCTCGAATTCAGAAGCTCACTACAAGATACATTATCCTTGCTAACATTCTCTATAGGCGCTCCTATGATGGTGTTTTACTTAGATGCTTGAATAAAAATAAGATCCCTATTTTTTTAAAAGAACCTCATTCAGGATCTTGTGGTGGGCATTTTGGTGTAAATTCCTTAGTTAATAAGCTCCTTCGTATGAGATAATACTATAAAACTATTGAACAATACTATTTTTCCTTTGTCAAATGATGTCCTCAATTTTAACATCATAATAGGCTTATCCATGTCTCTTCTTTCAAGTAGATTTATGGCTCTTTAGCTTGTGGGGTTTATATCTTATTGGAAAAAAAATCGCATCCTTCTTTTCAAGGACATATATCATCACTGCTACTGATTACTTCACTAAATGGGTAGAAGCAGTTCCTCTTCGCTCTACTACAACTGATGCATATTCACCAGAGAGAGAGAGAGAGAGAGAGAGACATTCTACAAATCTGCAAATTTTGTTATCTTTCTACATAGACATTCACTAGAGGCTCCCATTCTTTCATTAATTCCATAATATCAACTTCATATTAGACTTCATAGTCATCATTACATAAAAACTCACCATTCCATATATCTTAACTCGTGACGTTTCATAATAATACTCTCCTTTACTTATTACTCACCAATAGTCGATCTCTATCCACAAATCTTCCATGCCTTGCTAGTATATCGAAGCACGACCATGCATGTATATGAATACCTTTTGCCACCTTTTTCTCTTTTCCAAAAGCCGAGCCGCCACAATTCTAACAATGCGCTTATCTTAAGTGATCACCTTCAAGGTGTCATTTAATACTGTCTTCGGTTCTAAAGGCGACTCTGCAATTCACACCACCCTCAATCTCCTTTCCCACAGTGACTGTCGCCGCATCACCCTTTGGCTAACCGTGGTATATATTAACTCATCAACCCGCTAATAACATGATTTGATACCAATACGGGATTCTTGGAACAGTTCTTGAAAGAAAAATTACATGATTAAATACTTTCCCTGTCAAGTAAAATGGTTACCACTATTCATTCAGGACTGTCATGATAAAACCGTTACATAATAAATCTAGTCAACAATGTTTTTCAGCGTCTAAACCAAGAATCCATTATAACTTAAAAACATTCTCCACAAGTGAAGTGACCATCAACGCCCCAATCAGATTGCCTTGCACATCGAAACATAAACAAACCATGCTATGAAATAACATTTTTCTTGATAACTTAATAACCCGAATCCTATAAACTAAACTAAACTTTTTAATGGTGACTATTGAAAACCCAATTCATTTAACTATCCAAGCTCTTCCATCAAAAAAAGAGTCAAGAAATAGATAATCAAAATAATCCACCCATGGATCTCAAGACTGATAGCATAAGAAAACATTAACAATAATCATTAAATCTGGAACGGTTTCTCAAAGCCCGATTTCCATCTGAACCTTTCCAAACAACTGAAACCGATTTGAATAAAAAATTGACATTAACAATAAGGAAGACTCAAACAACTTATGATTAACAATAGCTTCATTAATGTAATGTCTACAATGACAAATGAATGGCTCTCTGGCTGTCGCCAAAGAGCCATTTGGGATTTTCTCTCCTATTCACTCTATCCCAAGAACTCTTCTCTTTTGACTCTCCCTTGATTACATTATGAGATGTCTATTTAAAGACCATCTTAACGGTTACAAACCATTAAACTACCCTAAGATCGTTTATATTCCCATTTGGTTACATTGTAATACAAATTCAAATGACATAATGTTAAAATTATGAAAATTTGGTGAGATTTGTGAAACTGGGTGAGATGTCATGGTGCCTCTACACCATACTGCCGAACTTAAAATGTTTCCATGTCCCATGGAAACAAGCTGTAAAACAAATCTTTGCATCTACATCTGTATCATTGCATTAACGCCTCCTCTGCGTTATTGCTTTCCTCAATTCTAACTCCTATCAATGGAGTTTATATTGTTGCCTCTATGGTGCTTCCCATTTCACAGTCCACTCCTCCATGCTGTATCACAATGTCCCTCACCTGGGAGGCCTTTCATGCCTCTCCCCAGTCTATTAACGACTCACAAGGCCATCTGATGGCCTTTGGTAGACCTCCTGTCCACCTCCTGCAGCTGAATGAACTGGCACCAAATATGCAACCATAAACTGCCTGGTGTAGATCCCATCTACACGCTCAGAACCTTCTGAGCTCTGATTCCACTCTGATGCAAAGGGTTTGATACTCTAGGCTTTTCTCCACTCCAAGTTTCTTAAATGACTAACTCAACCATCCAATGGTTGTTCTTTGTTGGATCTTCCTTCTTTTAGGACCTCCAACATCCTCTTTATCAACTTCTCCTCCAAGGTATAGTTGGTACTTTAGAGACTCCAAGATTTCTAGGCATAACTAGTCCAACTAGTTAACCAAAAGCCTAGTTTTTTCCACTAGAACTCCACCTAGAATGCCAATCCTCCTCCTAGGATCTTCCCACACATTAACCAAGACTTTCAACACCCTTCTTGACCCATTCTAGGTCATTCTGGAATCATCCCAATACACCAAGACACTTTACCAATCCAATTGGTCACTATTTCACTAGGAAGCCTAATTGCCTAGTTCCTAGTAGGTCTATTTCCACCAAATTTGGCCAAATACACGTTTGATATAGGCTCCTACACCATCATGCTCTCCCTTTCCATATCCACTCTCAAAGAAACTCCAAAGATGTGGTATATTTTGGTATCGATGATATCTACATAGTACATAAAATGGTCTTGCTGATTTAAATTGTGTTGCACATCCATCTGACCAAACAAAATGCTTTTCAATTTTGTTGCCTTTGTTTTCAAAATATCCAAAAAATGTTTTAAAGCAATGCTCAACAAAATGTATGTCATTCTCTTTATCATCACTAATGTAAAAGTGATATTCTTTCTTTATGACTCGTGTTTGATATGTACTTTCAACACCGTCCAAATCTAATTGTGCATGTCGATAAGAAACATGTACCATGATAGTGACTTGATCTATATAGTAGTATTACGCTTGAAGTCGTTTTTGAGAAACAAAAGAGTAATTTTCTGCAAAGTCAACAACCGATAAAATTGTTCCAACAAGAAAAGTTTCTCTTAGTAGTTGGAATTGTTCTGCTTGCCATTTAGCAAAAAAAAACATGACGCATATATGGTTGTATTAATTTACAAAAATTCTCCATAAATATTGCAGCATGTATCTCCTCTACATATTCCAACCTTGTTGACTCTTTCCCAACTTTAGTTTCAGACTTTATGTACTTGTAACTTTTACACTTTACCATCCTCATCATGTCAGTATCTTCAACTCTCAAAGGAAATTCAGCCAAATCCCCGCATGTTTGACACGTTCCTCTTATGCAATCTATTTCAGGTATTTCATGATCAATTGATTTGTTACATAATATTGATGCTATGAATTGGCTTGGACATTTTGGAAAAGCATTTTGATAGCCATCATGTTCTTCTATCATCTTTCTGAACCCTTGATAGTAGAGATCAAATTCAACATGATATCGACAAGTTTCAAAAGATTTATTTATCTTCACAAAATATGGCTTTAATCTTTCAAACATTGTTTTTCCAATCTTAATGTCAGGATTTGAATTACAAAATGAGAGATACAATTCATGTTGTGTGTTGTCCAACCAATGTTTTGTGTGCTACAAATACTCTTTAGGCCCAGTCCTCTTCTTGATAACATCTCTTCTATTTGGTGAAGGATGAGTATGATCAGTCCAAAATGTCGTAACCAAGTTCCTAACTATTTCGTTAATCTTATCAGATCGTAAAGCTCTACACATTAGTGCCCAATTACCTTCCAATCTAGTATCATCCAAATTGATTCTCCTTTTCAAATAATATCCCAGTGTCTTCCTATCGTACCCAATATGGGCTGAAAGTGAAGAAATTTGTCTTTTTTGAGACATGTTTTTATTTAAAATAGATGTCAGTATCACTCTTCTTGAAATAGAATTATCTATAGATCTAGTTATTTTCCCAATGGAATGCAAACCTTCCTTAACACTTTCAACAATGTTGTTTTGTACGTTAGACATTTTTGTCCTTTTCAAACTTGCATCTACACCCAACAACTTTAATGGTTCTTTTAACTCATCTTTAAGAATTGTAATTGATAATAGTTGAGGTTTTTCAAGTGTATCAAGATTCTCAAATTGTGCAATTATTTCCTTAGACTTTTTATTCAATGACCTCTTCGTGGTATTTATGGGTTGTTTAGCATAATCTCTCAAGTTTTCCACATCCATTTCGATTAAATGATCTATGCTTTTACAATTAATTTTTCTCTTCAACTCTTGGGCTGGAATAATATTCTCATTTGTTGTTTGTACTTGGGCTGCAAATAAAATAAAAAATTCTCTTAATATCTCATCTTAAGGGGAAAGACGCAAAATTCATAATTAACTGTACTAAGAGACTAAATAGAGACATTGGGGGAGAATTAGAGAGAGAGAGATGTGTACTTGTTTGGGTTTCTGAAGGTTGTACTTGTTGAGCCTATTGACCTTGCAATGACCCTTCTCCAACTTCTAAAGGTTGGGCTTCTTGACCTTGCGATGACCCTTCTCCAACTTCTAAAGGTTGGGCTTGTTCACCTTGCAATGACCCTTCTCCAACTTCATAAGGTTGTGCTTCTTGAGAATTTCCTGCATACATTTAGATATTTAATTATTTTAAACAAAAGGGTAGATAATTGGGTTTAAATGTGTCTAATTATGTCTAATTGTGTCTAATTGGGTCCTAAAGGGGCTAATTGTGTCTAACTGGGTCCTAAAGGGTTTAGTTAGGTTATAAAGGGTCTAATTAGGTCCTAATTGGATCTAATTAGGTCCTTAAGGGTCTAATTGGGTCCTAATTGGATTTACTTTTCCTAATTGTCCTAATTGGATCTAATTCTAGGTCCTAATTGGGTCTAATTGGGTCGCAATTGTCTAGGTAATTGGATCTAGTTAGGTCCTAATTGCTCTACATTTAGATATTTAATTATTTTAAAAAAAAAGATCAAATTGTCATATAACCTATCATATGTCCAAATAGGTCTAATTGGGCCTAATTAGGTGGACTAAAGGGTATAATTGGATCTAATTAGGTCCTAATACATTCTAATTGAATCTTTATTGTCCTAAATTTGGATCTAATTGGATCTAATTAGGTTCTAATTGGATCTAATTGTCCCAATTCTCGTAATTGGATTTAATTAGGTCCTAATTGGGTATACTTGGATCCTAATTGGATCTAATTAGGTCCTAAAGAGTAATTGGATCTAATTAGGTTATAAAGGGTCTAATTAGGTACAATAAGGTCTAAGATATATAATCAAGGGTCTAATTGCGTCTAAGTGGGTCTAATGGTGTCCTAAGGGGTCTTAAGGGGTCATATAACCTATCATAGGTCCAAATAGGTCTAATTAGGTCTAATTGGGTCATATAACCTATCATAGATCTTTAGGGGTCATATAACCTATCATAACCTTCCAAATAGGTCTAATTCGGTCATATAACCTATATCATAGGTGGACAAATAGGTCTAATTAGGTCTAAAGGGTCTAATTAGGTCCTAAAGGATCTAATTAGGTCCCAATACATTCTAATTGGATCTAATTGTCCTAATTAGATCTAATTGGATCTAATTGTCCTAAATTTGGATCTAATTGGATCTAATTAGATCTAATTGGATCTAATTGTCGTAATTGGATGTAATTAGGTCGTAACTGGGTCTAATTGGATCCTAATTGGATCTAATTAGGTCATAAAGGGTAATTGGATCTAATTAGGTCCTAATTGGATGTAATTAGGTCCAAATTGGGTCTAATTGGATAATCTAATTAGATCTAATTAGGTCCTAAAGGGTAATTGGATCTAATTAGGTCCTAATTGGATGTAATTGTCCTAATTTAATGTAATTAGGTCCTAATTGGGTCTAATTGGATACTAATTGGATCTAATTAGGTCCTAAAGGGTCTAATTAGGTCATAATTGGATCTAATTGGATCTAATTACATCCTAATTGTATCTAATTGGTTCTAATTAGGTCCTAATTGGATGTAATTAGGTCTAATTGGATCTAATTGGATCTAATTAGGTCATGTAATAAGGTCTAGAATTAGGTCTTAGGTCTAAGTATGTCCTAATCTAGGTCTAATTACATAGGATTTCTAGGGTTTAGGGTCTTAGGTCTAATTAGGTAAGGTTTAGGGTTTAGGGTCTTAGGCCTAATTAGGTAGGGTTTAGGTTTTAGGGTCTAATTATGTCCTAATAGTTCTAATTAGGTCTTCTTTATCAAATAAGGATATTGCAATATCATGCTTACATGTTTCATTAAGACAAGTAATAATCATTAACTTAAAATATGGAGAGAGAGAGAGAGAGAGAGAGAGAGAGAGAGAGAGAGACCTTGTTTCTTATAATAATATCTTTCCCAAGCTTCTTCACGTAGTCTTTGTTCAGTCACCTCTGAATAATGTCGTGTACTCTTATTTAGCCTTCTTTTTTTATTTCCCATCACAATTTGCAAAATTGTCTTCCTATTCCAAAATGCAAATAATTTTGAAACTTTCAAATTAATAAGATGACAAAAACATTTATTTATTTATATGTAATTGTTCTAAACCCGAAACGACACCTAATAGGCCGACATAGGTTTCTATTGAAAGTTATCTATGACTTTCTATCAAAACTTGAAACTTTCGATCGAAAGTGCTTTAGTAAATGACTAACAAATGCCAAAACATGAAACTACTTTCGATAGAAAGTAGTTTCGATCGAAACTACTTTCTATCGAAACCCACAAAATCATGTCCATTTCTAGAGGTCAAGAAAAATATGCAATTTTCATGGCTTCGGGGCTTAAGCTCTCTAATCAAATGGAAGAATATGGATACATCCTTTTGCATCGCACAAGTACTTTGAACTAGCTTTCTAACGAATATAGATTTGACAATTTTTGAATTCATTAGATCTATGTTTTGTGACGTGCATCAAATGTAGGTTTTTTATCGAAAATAAATGTCCAAGTTTGACGTTCAATGAAAAATAGTAGAAAAAAGGTTAAAAAAAATTGAAAACTAAGAGTGCCCTCCGCCTTCGAATTTACTTTCTATCAAAAAAAAATGAATTTTGATAAATACACAAGTTATAAGCTATGCAGTCAAGGCATGTCAAAATCACGGTTTATGCTACTTCAAACATTCATAAAATATGCAATAATAATGATAATGTCGTCAAACCAATTGCATGCGCTCCGTATAGATGTTACGAAACCAAATTCGAAAGAAGCGCATTGATACCTATTTTAGAAAAAAAGTTATGCCCTATGAAGTCAATGTAACTTTTTGAAAATGATGTTTTCAGCAACATAGCAGTTTTAGTGGGAAAAAAAATATATTAAAATCAATTGTATATATATATATATATATACACACACACACAGAAAATCCTAAAAGACTCTAGTTTACTTCATCTTCAGATTTCAAACGATTTAATGACAATATGCATCCAAATCTGAAAGTTTCTTTCAAAATGAATACTTCACTATCCGTTTAGGCAAAAAAGTGCAACCCACTATTGTGGGGATAACCCAAATTTTAAAAACTAACATGAATGGACTCTACTGGACTCTACAAATGACACGAGTCATAAAGATAATTTTAATTTTTTAATATTTCAAATCTGTTTTAATAAATATTTATCTTCTTAAAAAAATTTCATGGAAGCATTTTTAAATTTTTTTTTTGTTTATTGAAGACATTTTTTTCTCAATGAATCTTAATGTTTTTAGGAAAGTTTAGTAAGCTCATCATTTATTTAAAAATATTATTAATTTTCATGAGAAAAATAAAAAATTTAATCTTGAATGTGAAAAAATAAAGATTTGAGAATTACTCTTATAAGTGTTTAAATTTGATTAATATATTAAGAATTTAATTTTTCTTGATTAATTTAATTAATTTGACATTATTTGCATACCAAATTATTAATATTCAATAAGTATTATAATATTAATGATACAATAATTAATAAGTAGGAAAAAAAAATATGATTCAACTCTCTCATAGTTGTATGGATAGGTTGTTTTGAATTAACTCTCCTACAATTATTTCCATGAATTGTTTTATTACTAAAAAATAGTTGTTAACTATATTTAAGTAATAGTGTATTTTTTCAATCAACTTGTCGAAAGTGGTGTGATTTTTACAATTTACTACGTTACCTTTAAAAAATGCTTCCTTTTTTCTTA
>MU223095.1:334675-370150 GCA_018584345.1 Thuja plicata | reverse complement strand
AAACCCTTCTGGTTGCTCAATGTATACCTCTTCTTCAAGTATTCCATTTAGGAATGCTGACTTGACATCCATTTGATATACTTTGAATCCTTTGTATGTAGCATAAGCAAGTAGTATTCTTACTCCTAGCCTAGCAACAGGTGCAAAGGTTTCTCGATAGTCTATACCTTCCTCTTGTGCATACTAGTCTTGCTTTGTTCCTTTTGACTTCTCCATTCTCGTTCAGCTTATTCCTGAATATCCATTTTGTACCGATGACATTCTTGTCATCTGGTCTTGGCACAAGTGACCATGTTATGTTCTTCTCAATCTGCTCAATCTCATCATTCATAGCACTTATCCATTCTTCATTATCTAGTGCAGCATTGACAGATTTTGGCTCAAACTCACAAATTAAGCAATTTGAGTTTAAAGACTTCTTGTTCTTGTACCAGCTTTCTTATCTCCTATGATCTAGTCCTCTGGATGGTTCCTTCTTACATATCTTGCAAGTACAGGTATAGCTCTTTGTGTATCAGCTTGATCTTCATTACCTTGCACATTATCTTGATCATTATCCTAGCCGTAGGTAACAGCATTTTGACCGTTGGTTCCAACATTCTATTGTTATGGAATTAAACACTGTTGCTCGGGTAGAGTTATGGGTTCTTCACAATATACAAACTTGTTGTAGTCCTCTGGTTCTTTTGTGCTTTCCAACTCATTTTTTTCTGCAAATTTATCAATCTTTGCATTTGCACTTTCAACTATTTTGTTAGAAGCCTTGATTAGACATTTAAAAGCTTTGCTCTTGGTATAATACCCTCGAAAAATACCTTCATCACTTTTTGCGTCAAGCTTTCCACTTCTATCATCCTCTAAGACAAAACATTGACTACCAAATATTTTGAAGTAAACTTACATTGGGTGTTTTACCATACCATGGCTCATAAGGTGTCTTCTTTGTTTCCTTCAATTGTACTCTGTTAAGTGTATAAACAACAATGCTGACAGCTTCTCTCCAGAAGATTTGGGTGATGCCTTTCTCTATCATCAGTGTTCTTGCACAATCAACTATTGATCTGTTCCTTCTCTCAGCAATCTCATTTTGTTGTGGTGTCTTTGGTGCAAAAACCTATCTTTTTATACCATGCTCATTACAGAAATTAGTGAATTCATCTGATATAGATTCTCCTCCTCTATCTGATCTTAAGCATTTCATATCTTTACCACTTTGTTTTTATACCATAGCCTTATACCATTTAAACATCTTGAATGCTTCAGATTTTTCTTTTAAAAACATGATTGTCATTAATTTAGAGTAGTCATCAACAAAAAGAATAAAATATCTATCTCCATAATAACTCTTTGTCCTCATAGGTCCACATAAATCAGTATGGACTAATTCTAGAATATCATCAGATATATGGGTTTTACTTTTGAAACTAGACTTTGTCATTTTACTTTTTTGACAATTTTTGCACATGATGTTGTCTGGCTTTGTCATCGTTGGTAAGCCTCTTACACTTCTTCTGCTTATTTTTATCATGTTGTCAAAATTCACATGACACAATCTTTTGTGCCACAACCATATGTCTTTGTTTCTAGTCATTAAACAAATGGTGTTAGTATCATTCAGATAGAATAAATTACCTTTAGTGTGTTCACCTGTACCAATCAGTTTTCCTAATTCATTGAAGATATTTGCCTTCTTGTTTTTAAATGCTACTCTGTAACCTGAATTATTCAGCTGAGAAACACTCAACAGATTATAATTCAATCCTTTTACCCAATAAGCATTTTCACATTTTATCATGTTATTCATCATTATAGTTCATTTACCTTCAACCGGACAAGATGTATCATTTCCCATTCTTACTGTACCAACATTATAATACTCAAAAGTGTTAAACTTTTCTTTGTCACCGGTCATATGGTGAGTGCAGCCACTATCTATAATCCAAATATCATTCATACTAACCTTAGATATGAGTGCAATTTGTTCATACCTTTCATCTTTATCTGAATCATCCTTCACAGCTACAAATACGATCTCGATGTCATCATCAAGTTTGGTGTCAATATCTTCATCTTTGCAAGTAGCTAGGTAGCTAGCCTTCTTGCCTTTATCCTTTTAGTCTCGGGTATCTCTTCTTTCTGATTGTCGGTAACCTCTGTAATCTTTGTTATCACCTCTGTCATATTTCTTCTCAAAAGATCTGTCATCACTTCTGTCATCTTTTCTTCTGTTATGACATCTTGCAGCAAAGTGTCCAATCTCTTTACAATTAAAGCATACAAGTTGTAACTTGTCTTTGTATTTACCTTTGCCTCTTTGCATTTTCCTTGCCATGAGTGCTTCTGTTTCATCTAAATCTTCTTCTTCACTTTCACTTTCACTATATCTTCTAGATAAGTGTCTTTGACTGGATTTGCTTATTCTCATAGAAGACTTAAATGCAGACTCTAAGTTTGGTAAGACACTATTATCAAAGTTATTCATCTCAAATGAAATCAGTCTACCAATCAAACTATCAAGAGTAACTGTATTGTTTGCTACTGCTCTCATTTATTGCATAGCAGAAACTCTAATAGCATATACATGCAATAAGGTTCTTAAGATTTTACTTACCACTATCTCCTCTTGAAGTGTACCTCCAACACCTCGTATAGCATTGACTACTTCTTTTATTCTTGTGTTGTACTGTGTGATGTTTTCTCCTTCTTTCATTCTGAGATCATCAAATTTTCCTCTAAGGCTTTCTACCTTGGCTCTCAGAACATTTGCATCACCGCCATGTACAAGCTTTAGTTTGTCCCACATTTTCTTTGCAGTTGTGCAATCTTTGACATCTTCAAATTCAGCACCGGAGAGACAGGAAGAAAGCTCTATGACTATGCAGTTGTGCTCATGCTTAACTCTCAATTGATCTACAGTTAATGGTCCTGTGGGCAACACATATTCAGTATCTAAGTATTGAGTAACATCATTACCAATACCTGATAAGTGGAGTCTTATCCTGCTTTGCCATGAAGCAAAGTTGTCTTTGTTCAACTTGGGTACATCTCGTCTGTTCATCTTGTGATCTTTACTTAGGTCTTGAAACCTTCCTTCTAGGCACACAAGCTCTGATACCAATTGCTAGTAATAACTGAGAGGGTGGGGTGAATCAGTGGCCTCAAACATTTATCCTTTAATCACTAACCACCAATCAAATGAATATCAGATTATTAAGTCCCTACAAGATGTATGCCTTGAAATACTTATAATAATTAATTGTCTGTTGGTTTACCTTGTATGTCCTTATTCTCCTTGATAACTGATAAGCAGTAAAACTATTTACCGATACTCAGTAAATATGCAGATTATACCAATCAATCCAGAAATGCATATGTAAAATGTAAAACAATAAAGTAATAAACCATACACACATAACACATGGATTTTAACGTGGGAACCCTGTTAAGGGAAAAACCACTGGGACTGGTACCCCAAATTTTCACTCTTCTGAAGTGAGCCCTCTTAAGAGCCAACGCTGTTAAAGGTTAAAAACACACTATTAAGTGCGACCTTGTTAGAGGATTTTAATATGAGTCTATCACTTGATATATGGCATGTATATGCCACCAATATTGATCAACCTCTATTGGCACAATAGGTATCTGGCATATCTAGTGCTACCTAACTGCATCAGCCTCCTTCTTAGACTGTGTCAGTATCGGTCACTCAATGCTATCTTCATGATAAACTTATTGGCAATCTGTCAGGATATACCTCAATTATAGAAGACTGTTAAGTCCTGCTCTGTTAAGAGACTTCTTTGTGTATGATGTATGTATTCAGTTATCCATTATGAACAACTTGTCTATCAAATTTTTGTGGTTTTTGCTAAAGTAAATGACATTTATGTATTGGCATCAAAAAACACAATCTCATATTTGTAAGTACAATTTTGAAATCTCACCTTCCGCTTTAGTCTGAATAAACTTCATGGTTGAGCTTGTTCTTGTTCCTCCTCTACCTCTTCCAAATGATGGGCTCTTCCACTCGAGAAATCTCATCTTCATCTAGAGAACACTCTTTTCCCCTCATCTTCTAGTGTGTTCTTGTGAGATGTGCTTACTTCCTCTTTCTCATTCTGATAACCTTAACAACTGTAGTAGTGTCTGCATGCAAATGGAAATCTAGCTCTACTTTGAGATGTGTTTCGTTGTGTCCTTGAAATTTTCTCTTCAGCCTTCAAAACCATATTGATGTGCCCATTCATATATATTTGACACTTTCTCCTTATTGTCTTTCGCACACCTTTCCAGCAATTTAATTTACAAAACCCCTTTGTGCACACTTGCAGGCTCTTTTGTCTTTGCTTCAAATTTTGCAACTTTTATAACAAATGTGTTCGGTAATATGCATTCATGTGTTTTGCCTTCACCTTTTTAACCATCCAAACCTGTGTTTTAATTTTGTCTTTGCATGTACCCTTCATATTGGTTTCTGCATGATCCCACCATTAAGATGCATGTCCCTTCAATCTTGTGAAATTGAACTTCATCATTTTTGTGCCTTTAATTGACTCACAGTCGAAATAATTCTCCATCTCTGATATCGGATTCCAATTTCCACTCTACTTGGGAGGATCAAATCATAGTTCGCTCCTAACTTTTTCCATTGCCTTCAAAATATGCTTTCTACTTTATTTTTGCCTTTATCTTCCAAGTTGATTTGAGTGTTACTTCTTCGTCACAATAATCACCGATGTCCACCATTCCCACTCCTCTACTTTGTGTCATTTTCATCTCATCGAACCCAGTTCTGATGAATCTCACCATCTCTATAACCATAGGGTTTGTACCTCTTGGTTCCCCACATTTGAAACATCATCCTCTTTGTGGCATTCTAAAGCAAGTTATTTGCAGTTGCAAGTCTCTTCTCTCTCTTCTTTACCCACATCTTTTCCTTGAACTTTGTAACCATACTCCCCCAAGACTTGTTTTTGTCTTTCACTCTACGAGTTTCCCATCAATTTTCACATGATACGACCATCAAGACACATGTCTTCTTTGGTCTTCAATCGACTCATAGTTGAAATGCTTCTCCGTCTTTGATATCCTTTGCATCACTTCTTCTGGATTCAAATTTGCATTGTAATTAGGAGGATCGAATCAGGGTTTGCTCCTAAATTTTATCGGTTCCTTCAAAACTTTACCCTCTTCTTCATTTTCCAATTTAATATCATTTCTTAATTCTTCATTATCATCGATGATGTCCACCATTGGTACTACTCTAATTTGTGTCATTTCCATCATATTGAACCTCATTGTGATGCCTCTCAACGTCTCTAAACTTGAAAGGTCTGCACCTCTTGGTGCCCCATGCCTCTACGACCACGTCCTATGTGTGTCATCTTTTCATTTGTGTAATCTCCTCTTCCTCTATAGAAGTCTAATTTTCCGTTGTCTTCTAGCGTGCTTGCATAAGACATCCTTTCTTTCTCAAGGTGCATGTCCGTTCAATTTTTTTTCTAGCAAACTTCAGTCTTTAGGAGTCCTCAATATACTCGTCGACAAAATGCTTCTCCCTCTCATATATCCATATTCAAAGTTCAATTAATTCCAATGAGTATAATAAACAATGAAAGTCATAATGCCTGGCAAAGTATAGAAGGAATTGTTTTATGCTCGGTTATCTAAATCAGCCATAGATTTCATGTAAATTTACATTTTGTGTCTCATCTATATTACAATTCAACAATTTATAATTATTTTCATCTCACCATAGTGGTGAAATAAGAAACAACATTATCTTCGTTACAATTAACATTTACATCTCTCCGCTTCATTTCTTTTCTCTCTTCACACTCTTCACACTCTTCCACCAAACTCAAACGAAACTCTCAATTTACAAAGCTCAATTAAAAATTAAATTCATCAACTCAAGTCTAAATCAACCAAAACTTAAATGAAAATGAAGTTTCAACAAACACGAGGTTATGTGCAGGATCATGGTATGCCAAAATAGGCCTTAAGTGACAATAAAATTTCAGAAAATCATGGTTAGCAAACTTGACGTAAAAATTTGGACAAGTTATCAATCTTATATCAAAAATGAGTAAGAAGAGAATTTGTAGAAAATTGAATCTAGTTTCTAAGCTACTATCCCTTCTTTTAAAAAAAATTCTATATGGTGAAATTTCAAATTTCAATGCAGTAGTATGAAAATTTCAGGAAAAAGATAAGAAGAAGGTGCATGTCTGACCACCTTAAACACAATCAAATGATAATATTTTTTTACAAGATTTTAGATATAAGTAGTAGACTAATGTGTGGATATGACACATATTCTTTTGTAATTTTTTTCCAAATAAATAATTAATTATGATTTTTCTACTACAACTTTTCTAGAACATTAAAAATCTCGTCTCTGACCACCTTAAATTAGTCTAAAATTCATCAAATTGAATTTTTTTTTAGTTTTTAATTGTAGTAGGAAAAGCATAGAATGTGACTCATATTTTGGATTTCAAAAATGTTATACCATTTGAATGTTATAGTTATTTTTCAATCAGTCTATCAATCAGGACTAAAAAGATAAAAAGTAGGCGTATGTCTGACCACCTTAAACACAATCAAATGATAATTTTTTTTACTAGATTCTAGATATAAGTATTAGATTAATGTCCGGATGTTACGCATATTTTTTTGTAATTTGTTTCCAAGTAAATCGTTAATATGTTTTTTATTCTACAACTTCCAGAATATAAAAACTCTCGTGTCTGATGACCTTAACTTAGTCTAAACTACATCAAATTGTATTGTTTTTATTTTTTTTCTTGTATTAGGCGAAGCATAGAATGTGACACATGTTTCAGATTTTAAAAATGATATATAATTTAAAAGTTATAGCTATTTTTCAATCAGTCTACCAATCATGACTTCTTTTTCACATCGCCACTTATTGGCATACCATGATCCTGCACATACCCACGATTAAAACTCAAAGTTCACAAAACACAAATAAATCAAAATTGATTAGCTTAATTGGAAATCGATTAAAACTCAACAGTCTCCAAATTGAAATGAAACTCAACCGAAAATGGAAGTTTGTCAAAGTTAACCAAACTCAATTTAAAATCTATGGTCGCCAAACCCAATAAAAAATAAAACATTACGAGAATAAAAGTTTTATAAACTCATTCAAAAAAAAAAGTTTGACAACATGTATCACATGAATATGAAATCAGATCAACATAGTCTCCAATAATGTTAGATGGCCATATGTACACTATTTTACTCTATACTATTATCTATTATATGAAATTGAAAGTCAATTGAAAATCAAAATTCACCCCAATCAATTGAAACTCAATATAAAATCAATGCTCGCCAACTCAATTGAAATTAAATGTTTTTCAAACTCAAATAAATCTCAAAGTTAACAAAACTCCGCTAGAACTCAATAGAAAATGAAAGTTGACCAAGCTCAATTAAAATCAAAGTTTGTCAAACTCAACTAAAATAAATGGTCTCCAAACTCAATCAAATCTCCAAGCTCAATTCAAAACCACAGTTTCTCAAAATCAATTGGAACTCAATCGAAAATTAAAAATTGTCAAAGTCGATGAAACATCAATGGAAATTAAAAGTCCACCAAACCCAATTGAGAATAGATTTCTTTGATTGAGCGAATATAAGGCCCTAAAAACTTCATGTCTGCACTAAGACTCAAGATTTGAAATGCTTATTATAGGGATTTTCCAATGGCAAAGAACAATGAAAGTGCTTGCTCTCCTCCCAACCTTAATGACATCATGAAGCCTCATGGACTCTAGTCATACCCCCGAGCAAGGCATGAACCGCCATATAATTATGCTTTCTAAAGAAAACACTTTAGCAAAGATGGAATCTAAATTATTGTTTTTATTTAATGCAAATCACCAATTCATCGTGATGCTCCTACATCAAATACACCAAGTAGGAAAATATTTGTGGCATAGCTCACAAAATGGAGCCGAGTCATTTAATCACTTTTCCAATTCGAAATCAACTCGTAACGAACTCCAACACTTAAAGCACTTCCTCCTACTCCCTTTTGAGCATTTGGTGGGCACAATTCCACTCTTCTTTTACAAAATCTTCCCATCATTCCTTCTTCCTGTCGTGGACTCATCACCGTTGTCACCTAATCTCCTCCACAAAATTCTTTTATCCCGTTCCAATTTATCCATGCACACATTCAAATAATCTATTTTAGGTAAATTCAAGATTTTCATTTTGTCTATATTCACAATTGCACAATTTATAATCATATTTTCCTTTCTCTGTACCAGTGAAATACAAATCAACAATATCTTCATTACAATTAACTTTTACCTCCCTCCCCTTCACTTCTTTCACTTCTTCACTCTTTTATTCCATCATGAGTGTGCAGATCAACATCCTCGTTACCATTAGAAGACTCAAAAAATTTAAACATGGCCTCTTTCTTTGGCACTTTCAAAATCTATATTTTACTTCCATTTGCATTGTCCAATACATTGCATCTTCTAAAGGGTTCCTTGGTATGGTTGATATTTCATATTCTTTGTCTCGCTTCATTGCCTCAACTGTTGCAAGCTTCGGAACAATTAAAATGTGTTCATTCTCATTCCCTAACTCTTTCAAAAGTAAGTTTCCAAAAATTAAACACAACTTCGATTTATGTTCATTTTCTTCTGCCTTTTTCTTCAACAAATCCAAAGTCTACTAATTTATTTCTTTCTGTATCATGTATGTATTCAATTATCCATTACGAAAAACTTGTCTATCAAATTTTTGTGGTTTTTGCTAAACTAAATGACATTTATGTATTGGCACCAAAAACACAATCTCATATTTGTAAGTACAATTTTGAAATCTCACCTTTCGCTTTGGACCAAATAAACTTCATGGTTGAGCTTGTTCTTGTTCCTCCTCTACCTCTTCCCAATGATGGGCTCTTCCACTCAAGAAATCTCATCTTCCTCTAAAGAACACTCCTTTCCCCTCGTCATCTAATGTGTTTGCATGAGATGTGCATACTTCATCTTGCTCATTCTGATAACCTTCACCACTATTGTAGTGTCTGCATGCACATGACAATCTAGCTATACCTTGACATATGTTTTGTTGTTTCCTTGAAATTTTGTCTTCCGCCTTCAAATCCATATTGATGTGCCCATTCATATATCTTTCACACTTTATCCTTATTGTCTTTCGCATGCCTTGCCAGCAATTTAATTTATAAAACCCCTATGTGCACACTTGCAGGGTCTTCTGTCTTTACTTCAAATTTTGCAACTTTTGTAACAAATGTGTTTGTTAATATACAGGCATGTGTTTTACCTTCATCTTTTTAACCATCCACTACTGTGTTTTAATTTTGTCTTTGCACATACCATTCATATTGGTTTTTGGATGATCCCACCATTAAGATGCATGTCCCTTCAATCTTGTGATTGCAAACTTCATCGTTTTTGGGTCTTCAATTAACTCAGTCAAAATAATTCTCCATCTCTAATATCGGATTCCAATTTCCACTGTACTTGGGAGGATCAAATCACTGTACGCTCCTAACTTTTGCCATTGCCTTCAAAATTTTCTTTCTACTTTATTTTTGCCTTCATCTTCCAAGTTGATCTTGGGTGTTACTTCTTCGTCACAATAATCACTGATGTCCACCATTCCTACTCCTCTACTTTGTGTCATTTTCATCACATCGAACCCAGTTGTGATGAATCTCAACAGCTCCATAACCATCGTGTTTTTACCTCTTGCTTCCCCACATTTGAAACATCATCCTCTTTGCACCATTCTAAGGCAAGTTCTCTGTAGTTGCAAGTCTCTTCTCTCTCTTCTTTACCTACATATTTGCCTTGAACTTTGTAACCATACTCTCCCAAGATTTGTTTTGGTCTTTCACTCTATGAGCTTCCCATTAGTTTGCACATGATACGCCCATCAAGACGCATGGCCTTAAAAATTTGTGCTTGTCATCTTCACTCTTCTTAGGTCTTCAATCAACTCATAGTCGAAATGCTTCTCCATCTACAAGATCCATTGCATCCATTCTTCTGGATTCAAATTTGTATTGTAATTAGGAGGATTGATTCAGGGTTTGCTCCTAACTTTTGTCATTTCCATCAAAACTTTGCTCTCTTCTTCATTTTCCAATTTAATTTTGATTCTTAATTCTTCATTACCATCGCTGATGTCCACCATTGGTACTCCTCTAATTTTTGTCATTTCCATCATATCGAACCTCGTTGTGATGCCTCTCAATGTCTCTAAACTTGAAAGGCTTGCACCTCTTGGTGCCCCATGCCTCTACAACCACGTCCTATGTGTGTCATCTTTTCATGCGTGTAATCTCCTCTTCCTCTATAGAAGTCTCATTTTCCGTTGTCTTCTAGTGTGCTTGCGTAAGACATCCTTGCTTTCTCAAGGTGCATGTTCGTTCATTTTTTTTTCTTGCAAACTTCACCCTTTTGAAGTCCTCAATATACTCGTAGACAAAATGATTCTCCCTCTCTGATATCCATATTCAAAATTCAACTAATTCCAATGAGTATAATAAACAATGAAAGTCATAATGGCTGGCAAAGTATAGAAGGAAGTTTTTTATGCTCAGATGTCTAAATCAGCCATCGATTTCATGTAAATTTTCATTTTGTGTCTCATCTATATTACAATTCAACAATTTATAATTATTTTCACCTCACCATAGTGGTGAAATAAGAAACAACATTATCTTTGGTAAAATTAACATTTACATCTCTCCGCTTCATTTCTTTCCTCTCTTCACACTCTTCCACCAAACTCAAACAAAACTCTGAATTTACAAAGCTGAATCAAAAATCTAAATTCATCAATTCAAGTCTAAATCAACCAAATCTCAAATGAACATGAAGTTTCACCAAACCCGATTGAAACACAAAGTTCACAAAAAAAAAAAATTGACCTGCTTAATTGCAAATCGATTAAAACTGAACATTCTGCAAATTGAAATGAAACTCAAACGAAAATGGAAGTTTTTCAAAGTTAACCAAATATCAACAAAAATCAAAGTTAACTCAATTTAAAATCTATGATCGCCAAACCCAATAAAAAACAAAACATTGCAAGAATAAAAGTTTTATAAACTCATTCAAAAACAAAGTTTGAAAACAACGTGTATCACATCAATATGTTATTAGATCAACATAGTCTCCAATAATGTAAGATGGTCATATGTACACTATTTTATTCTATACTATTTTCTATAATATAAAATTCAAAGTCAATTGACAATCAAAATTCACCCCAATCAATTGAAACTCAATAGAAAATCAATGCTCACCAACTCAATTGAAAATAAATCTTTTTGAAACTCAAATAAATCTCAAAGTTAAGCAAACTCCGCTAGAAGTCAATAGAAAATGAAAGTTGACCAAGCTCAATTAAAATCAAATTTTGTCAAAATCAACTAAAATAAGTGATCTCCAAACTCAATAAGATCTCCAAGCTCAATTGAAAACCACAGTTTCTAAAAATCAATTGGAACTTAATCAAAAATTAAAAATTGTCAAAGTCAATGAAACCTCAATGGAAATTAAAAGTCCACCAAACCCAATTGAAAATAGATGGAAAATCAAAATTTCTTTGAATGAACGAATATAAGGGCCTGAAAACTTCATGTCTGCACCAAGTCTCAAGATTTGAAATGCTTATTATAGGGATTTGCCAATGGCAAAGAACAATGAAAGGGCTTTCTCTCCTGCCAACCTTAATGACATCATGAAGCCTCATGGACTCTAGTCATACCGCCGAGCCAGTTATGGACCGCCATATAATTATGCTTTCTAAAGAAAACACTTTAGTAAAGGCAAAATTTAAGTTATTGTTTTTTATGTTTGTGCAAATCACCCATTCGTCGCGATCCTCCTACATCAAATACACCAAGTAGGAAAATATTTGTGGCATAGCTCAAAAAATGGAGCTGAGTCATTTAATCACTTTTCCAATTCGAAATCAACTTGTAATGAAATTGAACACTTAAAGCACTTGCTACTACTCCCTTTCGAGCATTTGGTGGGCACAATTCCACTCTTCTTTTACATAATCTTCCCTTCATTCCTTCTTCCTCTTGTGGACTAATCACCACTGTCACCCGAACGCCTGCACAAAATTCTTTTATCCCAATCCAGTTTATCCATACACAAATTCAAATAATCTATTTTAGTTAACTTCAAGATTTCCATTTCGTCTCTATTCATAATTGCACAATTTATAATCATATTTTCTTTTCACCGTACCAGTGAAATACAAATCAACAATATCTTCATTACAATTAACCTTTACCTCCTTCCCCTTCACTTCTTTTTCTTCTTCACACTCTTTTACTCCATCATGATTGTGCAGAGCAACATCCTCGTTACCCTTCGAAGACTCAAAAAATTTAAACATGGCCTCTTTCTTTAGCACTATCAAAATCTGTATTTTACTCCCAATTGCATTGTCCAATACATTGTATCCTCTAAAGGGCTCTTGGGCATGGTTGCAATTTCATCTTCTCTATCTCGGTTCATTGCCTCAACTATTGCAACCTTTGGAACAATTGTACAATGTTCCTTCTCCTTCCCTAACTCTTTCAAAAGTATGTTTCAAAAAATTAAACACAACTTCGATTTATCTTTATTTTCTTCAGCCCTATTCTTCAACAAACCCAAAGTCTACTAATTTACTTCTTTCTCTATAATGTAGGTATTCAATTATCCATTATGAAAAAATTGTTTATCGAATTTTCATGCTTTTTGCTAAAGTAAATGGCATTTATATACTGGCATCAAAAAACACAATCTCATATTTTTACGTACAAATTTGAAATCTCACCTTCCGCTTTAGTCTAAATAAACTTCATGGTTGAGCTTGTTCTTGTTCCTCATCTACCTCTTCCAAATGACAGGCTCTTCCACTCGAGAAATCTCATCTTCCTCTAAAGAACACTCCTTTCCCCTCATTTTCTCGTGTGTTTCCGTTAGATGTGCTTACTTCCTCTTGCTCATTGTGATAACCTTCATGACTATTTCAATGTCAACATGCACATGACAATTTAGCTCTACCTTGAAATGTGTTGCGTTGTTTCCTTGAAATTTTATCTTCCGCCTTCAAGTCCATATTGATGTGCCCATTCATATATCTTTGACACTGTCTCCTTATTGTCTTTCGCATGCCTGGCCAACAATTTAATTTAAAAAACCCCTCTGTGCACACTTGCAGGCTCTTATGTCTTTGCTTCAAATTTTGCAACTTTTGTAACAAATGTGTTCGATAATATGTAGGCATGTGTTTTGCCTTCATCTTTTTAACCATCCACTCCTGTGTTTTAATTTTGTCTTTGCATATACCCTTCATATTAGTTTCTGCATTATCCCTCCATTAAGATGCATGTCCCTTCAATCTTGTGATTGCAAACTTCATCATTTTTGGGTCTTCAATTGACTCACAGTCGAAATAATTCTCCATCTCTGATATCGGATTCCAATTTCCGGAGGATAAAATCACAGTTCGCTCCTAACTTTTGCCATTGCCTTCAAAATCTGCTCTCTGCTTTATTTTTGCCTTCAACTTCCAAGTTGATTTTGGGTGTTACTTCTTCGTCACAATAATAACCGATGTCCACCATTCCTACTCTTCTACTTTGTGTCATTTTCATCGCACCAAACCCAGTTCTGATGAATCTCAGCATCTCCATAACCATCGGGTTTGTACCTTTTAGTTCCCCACGTTTGAAACATCGTCCTCTTTGTGCCATTCGAAGGCAAGTTCTCTGCAATTGCAAGTCTCTTCTCTCTCTTCTTTAACCACATCTTTGCCTTGAACTTTGTAACCATACTCTCCCAAGATTTGTTTTTGTCTTTCACTCTATGAGCTTCCCATCAGTTTGCACATGATACAACCATCAAGACACATGTCCTTAAAAATTTGTGCTTGTCTGTTAGTAATAACTGAGATTGGGGGGGTGAATCAGTGGCCTCAAAAATATTCCAATAATTAACCCTTAAAACTTAGTACCAAAAAATTATACCTCTAGTTACCTTCAGTCCTATAAGATGAATGCCTCCAAATACTTATATCAAATTACTACTCCTCAGAATGCTTTGTAAAACCTTGTACTATAGATTTACCGATTAGCAGTTTGTCAATTTACCGAAAGACAGTAAATTGTCTAGTGTATACCGATCAATTCAATTAAGTTAAGTGTAATGCAAAATACTAAAGTAATGACTCATAAACACATTGACACATGGATTTTTAACGTGGAAACCCTGTTAAGGTAAAAACCACTTTGGACCGGTAACCCAAAATTTTCACTCTTTTGAGGCGAACTCGGTGAAGAGCCAACCTTGTTAAAGGTTACAAACACACTGTTAGGTGTGACCTTGTTAGAGGATTTAAAAGTTTAGTCTGTCACTTGATATCGGGCATTTTTATGCTACCATCCTTGATCAAACACTCACTAGGCCTGTCAATAGGTATCTGGCATCTCATGTTATCTTCATGAACAAACTTTTTGATACTCCATTGGATGTATCTCAATAAAGAAAGGATCTTTAAATCCCACTCGGTTAAGAGACTTTCTGAATCAATGGTTAAACTGAAACAATATGATTTGTTCACATATACAACTATACTTCCAGATTTTTAGATCTATTGTAATCTCACATATTATTCTGATCAATATAACTCTATTTATACATTTGCTCCACTTTGATTATGCTCGGTGATGTTGTGCTCTGTTGCTCAGTGTCTATAGAATTATTTAGCTATTTCCTCAGCTTGTTTATCAGCACTGTATGAAGTTGCTCTTCATCAGTTTCTCTTTAGCATCCTCTATTCTCTTTCTCCCCACACCCATTTGTAATGAATTGAGTTGTCTCTTAAATAGACATGATATCACCATTGTTAGGTTCTTGATTTTCTTGATCTTGGCGTGATCCACAATTCTTGCCAATCAGATTTAAAGCAAAACTCTTGTTATATCTCGCTGAGATCTTTTTGCCAACTGGACAAATCAACTTTAAATCAATCACTTATCTCTGGCTTATCTTGTCGATGAAAACAATGATAACTACCAATTAACCCTATATTTAGCTCTGCCAGCTAGATATTTTATCGCTTGTGAACTCCAGTTATTTTCGGTTTAACTCTCTGATAGCGTCGGTCAACACTTCAGTTCTATGCAGGCTTCTCCGTCGGTTTACACTGTTTCTGGTCGTCGGGTTTGCTTGTGATTCTGCTCGTCAGTTTTCTTGCTCGGGCATCATTGTGACTTGGCTGTCGGTGATCTCTATCTGTCGGGTTCCACTGACTGTTGGTGTTTGTAGTCACAATGTAAATTTTTGTCTTTTATGCATTACACAAAGCATAATATTTATCTTTCTGATCCTCTGAACTCTTTGACACTTTGATTATAACCGATTAGATTATATCAAGTTGACATCAATGACAATACAATCCATTAACTGATTTAATGTCTTGCATTATCCTTCTGCATTTTGGTTATCAACTCAACATCTTCAAACATTCAATCAGTTTCATGTCATCAAGCTCTTCCTTTGGCATTGATGGCAACATACTACATTATCATACTATACTATCACTAATACAATATGAAATATACAGTTTCATCAAGCTTTCCTAATGTAACTATTACAAATGTCTGGCTTTCGGTAAGCTAAAAAATAGCTTAGATTTGTTTCATGCAGAGTGGTTGTCTTCAATCTTTAATCCCTTTACTAGATAGATGTATCATCTGATATCTCTGGTCTGATATGTGCTCTGCCTTCACTGTTCCTCTTCTTGATAATCTCTTTTTCTTTTGACAACATTCTTTCTCTTTGTCTGAACTCTCTCCCTTTGTTACTTCTCTCCCTTAGATGGATACTCCATGTGTAATCAATTTCTCTCCCTTAGTATATTGATTAACTCTTCATTTCTGATTCTCAGGAACTTCTATTCATGGATAATGATATAATCTCTCCTTTTATCATATCTCTCATTTATGTCATATGGAGATCATCTCTCCCTTTGTATGATAATTCTCCCTTTTGTATGATAATGAGAATATCTCTCTCCCTTTAACAACAATGCCAAACAAAAATACTTCTCCTTATTTTATCATCTATATCATCTTCCATCTCTTTGCATAATATACTCCTTGAATTTCCCTATCCATCAGCAATACAATGTCTAATTTTCGGTGCAGATATGTACCTTGCAATGTACAGATGTATATGTTGCTGTCTATTTCAGTGTTTGCATCAACATGATTGATCTTCAGATGTGGTATAGGTTTATGCAACCTTCAGTCAGATTACTGACCGATAGACAAAGGTTGAACCCCTAGTCTCTGTCTTAGATACTGAAATGTATCTTTTGATAATGGCTTGGTGAATATGTCAGCTACCTATTCCTTTGATTGAACATATTCTACTGTCACTTCTTTTGCTTGCACTTGTTCTCTCAGATAGTGATACTAGCATGCATGACTGGATTCTTTGAAATGTTTATTGCACTTGTATTATCACAATAGATAATTACAGGTTCAAGGATCTTCGTATGCATACCTTCTAGTAATAGTTTGATCCATGCAATATTTGAGTGATTTGCAGCAGCATCCACATACTTTGCTTCTGCAGTAGACTGAGAGATGCATCCTTGTTTCTTGCTTATCCATGTGACAAGTCTGTCACCCATGAAGAATTCTCCTCGAGTTGTGCTCTTTCGGTCATCAATGTTTCCAGTCCAATCAGCATCTGTATAGACTTGTAGCTCAAATTTTCCTTCTCTCTTGTACCATAAGCCATAATCCTCGATGTTCTTCAGATACCACAGAATTCTTTTAATAGCAGTCATATGTGATTCTTTGGGATTAGTAGAGAATCTAGCAACTATCCCCACTGCATGTGCTATATCTGGTCTAGTGTGAACAACATACATCAATTTGCCAATCATTGATCTATATAAGGTCTGATTTACCTCATTTGTCTTGTCTTCCTTTGTCAGCTTGCATCTAGTAGCCATAGGTGTTCCAACTGGTTTGGAATCTTCCATCTTGAATATCTTTAGCACTTCCTTGATGTATTTGGACTAAATGATGTATATTCCTGCATCTTGTTGAAGAATCTGTAGACCATGAAAGAATTTAATCTCTAAAAACATAGACATTTCAAATTCCTTCCTCATTTCATCAGCAAAGGATTTGCATAACAATTCATTCCCTCCAAAAATGATATCATCAACAAAAATTTCAGCAATCAGAATGTTACCATCGGTATCTTCTTTTAAGTATAGATTGTTATTTTCACTTATTCTAACAAATTTTATGCTAATGAAATATGAGTGAAGTCTTTCATACCAGGCTCTCGGTGCTTGTTTCAATCCATACAAGGCTTTGTGTAGTGTACATACCATGTTTTTCTTGTCTGGATTAATAAACCCTTCTTGTTGTTCAATGTATACCTCTTCTTTAAGTATTCCATTTAGGAATGTAGATTTGACATCCATTTGGTATACCTTGAATCCTTTAAATGCAGCATAAACAAGTATAATTATAACTCCTAGTCTAGCAACGGGTGCAAAGGTTTCACCATAATCAGTACCTTCTTCTTGTGCATATCCCTTGCATACTAATCTTGCTTTGTTTCTAGTGACTTCTCCATTCTCATTCAGCTTGTTTCTGAATATCCATTTGGTACCGAGGACAGTCTTGTCATTTGGTCTCGGTACTAGTGTCAATGTATTGTTCTTCTGAATCTGTTCTATCTCTTCAATCACAGCACTAACCCATTCTTCATTTCTCAAGTGCATTGTAAACAAATTTAGGCTCAAAATTACAAAGTAAACATCTGGTGTTAAGTGACTTACTTCTTGTTCTTTTTCCAGCATTCTTGTCTCCTATGATTTGGTTATGTGGATGATGCCTTTTGACATAATTAGCAAGTTTCGGTTTAGCTCTGTGTTCATCATTCTGATTATCTTCTTCACCTTCGTTTTCATCTCCATTGATTGGAACATCATCTTGAGTATTATCCTGATTGTCAGTAATTGCATCTTCATGCTCGGGTGCAATGTTCTGATGCTCGGGAGCGACACACTGTTGCTTGGGTAGAGTGTCAGGCTCTATATAAACAAACCTATTGTAGTCCTCTGGTTCTTTTTAGCTTTCCTTATAATTCTTTTCTGCAAATTCATCTATTTTCACATTTGCACTTTCAATGATTTTGTAAGATGACTTGTTAAGACATTTATAAGCCTTGTTTTTGGTTGAATACCATAGGAAGATAGCTTCTTCACTTTTGCGGTCAAGTTTTCCATTTCTATCATCCTTCAATATATAACATTGACTGCCAAAGATTCGAAAGTAACTTACACTGGGTGTATGACCATACCAAAGCTCATATGGTGTCTTCTTTGTGTCCTTCAATTGTACTCTGTTTAGTGTGTAGACAACAGTACTGACAACTTCCCTCTAAAATCTTTGAGTCATACTTTTCTCAATCATCAATGTTCTTACACGGTCAACAATTTATCTATTTCTCCTCTCAGCAATTCCATTTTGTTGTGTTGTCCTCGGTGCAGAAGCTTGTCTCTTAATTCCATGCTCATTGCAATAGTCAGTGAATTCTTCTCAAGTAAATTCCCCTCCTCTATCTGACCTTAAGCATTTCAACTTCTTTTCACTTTGTTTTTCTACCATTGCTTTGTACCATTTAAACATCTTAAAAGCTTCTGATTTATCTTTTAAAAACATGACTGTCATCATTCTACAGAAATCATCAACAAAGAGAATAAAATACCTATCTCCATAGTAGCTCTTTGTCCTCATCGGTCCACATAGATCTGTATGGACTAATTCTAGAATTACAGTAGATGTATGGGTTTTGATCTTGAAACTAGACTTTGTGATCTTACCTTTTTGAAAATTCTTGCACATGATATGCTCGGGCTTAGTCATCGTTGGTAAGCCTCTGACATTCCTTTTGTTGCTTATCTTTATCATGTTGTCAAAGTTCACATGACACAATCTTTTGTGTCACAACCATAAGTTTTCGTTTCTAGCCATCAAACAAGTGGTGTTAGTGTCATCAAGATAAAAAAGATTACCTTTTGTCTGCTCACCGGTACTAATCAACCTTCCTGATTCATTGAAAATCTTTGTCTTCTTACTTTCAAATGCTACTCTCTAACCTGAATTGTTCAAGTGAGAAACACTTAATAAATTGCAATTAATTCCTTTAACCGAGTAAGTATTTTCACATTTTATCAGGTAATTCAACATTATGGTTCCTTTACCTTCAACTGGACAAGGTGTATCATTACCCATTCTCACTGAACCACCATTATAGTATTCAAAAGTCTCAAACTTTTATTTATCACCGGTCATATGGTGAGTGCAACCACTATCTACGATCTAGACATCATTTTTACTAACTTTAGATATGTGTGAAGTTTCTACATACCTTTCTTTATTTCATCTGAATCATCCTTCATGGCTACAAATACCATCTCGATGTCTTCTTATGATTCGGTGTTAGTGTCATCAGCTTTGCTCTCAGCTAGGTAAAAAGCTTTCTTCCCTTTGTCCTTGTAGCCTCTGGTATCTCTCTTGTGAGATTGTCGATTGCTCCGGTATTCTCTATTATCACTTTTGTCAAACTTCTTTTCATAAGGTCTGTCATTTCCTCTGTCATCTTTTCGTCGGTTTGGTCATCTTGCAGTAAAGTGTCCAACCTCTTTACAATTGAAACATACAAGTGGTAATTTGCCTTTGTATCTGCCTTTGCCTCTCTGCAATCTTCTTGCCATTAATGCTTCAATCTCAACAAGTCATTGATCTTCATTGTCACTATCATTTCTAACAACATGTCTATGACTTGAGTTACTTATCTTTAGAGAAGATTTTAATGCAGATTCTATAGATTGGAAGACACTATTATCAAATTTGTTCATCTCAAATGATATTAGTCTACCAATCAGACTATCTAGAGTAACTGTATTGTTTGAAACTGCTCTCATTTTTTCAATAACAGAAACTCTAATGGCATAAACAGGCAATAAGATTCTTAAGACTTTGGTTACCACTGTCTCCTCTTCAAGTGTACCTCCAACTCCTCGGATAGCATTGACTACCTCTTTTATTCTGCTGCTATACTGAGTAATGTTTTCTCCTTCTTTGATCCTTAGGTCATCAAACCTCCCTCTTAGGCTTTCTGCCTTTTCTCTGAGTACATTGGCATCTCCTCCATGTAAAAGCTTCAAATTATCCCACATATGCTTTGCAGAGGTGCAGGTTTTGACATCTTCAAACTCAGCATTGTAGAGTGTTGATGCAAGTTCTATCATCATGCAGTTATGCTCATGCTTAACTCTTAATTGCTCAAGAGTATGAGGTCCTGTAGGTAGCACATATTCAGTATCTAAGTATTGAACAATATCATTTCCAATACCTGATAGGTGAAGTCTTATTCTTCTTTGCCATAATGCAAAGTTGTCTTTATTCAACTTGGGCACATCTCGTCTGTTCATCTTGTGATCTTTTGCTTGAGCTGTTAAACTCCCTTTCTTAGCACACAAGCTCTTATACCAATTGCTAGTAATAACTGAGGGGGGCTGAATCAGTGGCCTCAAAAATATTCCAATAATCAACCCTTAAACTTATTACCACAAAATTATACCTCTAGTTATCTTCAGTCCTATAAGATGAATGCCTACAAATACTTATATCAAATTACTACTCGAAATGCTTTGTAAAACCTTCTACTGTAGATTTACCGATTAGGTGTCCGTCAATTTACCGAAAGACAGTAAATTGTCTAGTGTATAACGATCAATCCAATTAAGTTAAGTGTAATGCAAAACACTAAAGTAATGACTCATAAACACATTGACACTGATTTTTAACGTGGAAACCCTGTTAAGCGAAAAAACACTTGTGACCGGTAACCCAAAATTTGCACTCTTCTGAAGTGAGATCTGTGAAGAGCCAACCTTGTTAAAGGTCACAAACACACTGTTAGGTGTGACCTTGTTAGAGGATTTAAAAGTTTAGTCTGTCACTTCGTATCGAGCATCTCTATGCTACCATCTTTGATCACACACTCACTTGGCCTGTCAATAGGTATCTGACATCTCATGCTATCTTTATGAATAAAATTTTTGATACTCCATTGGATGTATCTCAATATAGAAAGGAACTTTAAATCCCACTCGGTTAAGAGACTTTCTGAATCAATGGTTAAACTGAAACAGTATGATTTTTTCACGTATACAACTATACTTGTAGATTTTCAGATCTATTATAATCTCACAAATTAATCTGATCAATATAACTATGTTTATACCTTTGCTGCACTTTGATTCTGCTCGGTGATGCTGTTCTCTGTTGTTCGGTGTCTGCAGAATTCTTTAGCTTTTTACTCAGCTTGTTTGATCAGCACTATATGAAGTTGCTCTTCATCAGTTTCTCTTTAGCATCCTCTATTCTCTTTCTCCCCACACCCATTGGTAATGAAATGAGTTGTCTCTTAAATAGACATGATATCGTCATTGTTAGGTTCTTGATTTTCTTGATCTTGGCGTGATCCACAATTATCGCCAATTAGATTTAAAGCAAAACTCATCTTTTATCCCCCTGAGATCTTTTTGTCAACTAGACAAATCAGCTTTAAATCAATCACTTATCTCTAGCTTATCTTGTCGATGAAAACAATGATAACTACCAGTTAACTCTATATTTAGCTTTGCCCGCTAGATATTTTTTCATTTGTGAACTCAAGTTATTTTCGGTTTAACTCTCTGATAGCGTCGGTCAACACTTCAGTTCCCTTCGAGCTTCTCTATCGGTTTGCACTATGTTTTTGGTCATCGGGTTTGCTTGTGATTCTACTCGTCTGTAAAGCTCGTCAGTTTTCTTGCTCGGGCATCACTGTGACTTGGTGACTTGGTTGTCTGTGATCTCTACCCGTCGGGTTCCACTGACCATCGGTGTTTGTAATCACAATGTAAATGCTTGTCTTTTATGCATTACAGAAAGCATAATCTTTATCTCTCTGATCCTCTAAAGTCTTTGACACATTGATTATAACTGATTAGATTATAACAAGTTGACATCAATGACAATAAAATCCATTAACTGATTTAATGTCTTGCACTATCCTTCTGCATTTTGGTTATAAACTTAACATCTTCAAACATTCAATCAGTTACATGTCATCATTGTCATCTTCACTCTTCTTAGGTCTTCAATCGTTTCATAGTCGAAATGCTTCTCCATCTCTGATATCCATTGCATCAATTCTTTTGGATTCAAATTTGCATTGTAATTAGGCAGATCGAATCGGGGTTTGCTCCTAACTTTTGTCATTTCCTTCAAAACTTTACTCTCTTCTTCATTTTCCAATTTAATTTTGGTTCTTAATTATTCATTATCATCGCTAATGTCCACCATTAGTACTCTAATTTGTGTTATTTCCATCATATCGAGCCTCGATGTGATGCCTCTCAACGTCTCTAAAATTGAAAGGCATGTACCTCGTGGTGCCCCGTGCCTCTACAACCACATCTTATGTGTGTCATCTTTTCATGCGTATAATCTCCTTTTCCTCTTTAGAAGTCTCATTTTCTGTTGTCTTCTAGTTTGCTTACGTAAGACATCCTTGCTTTCTCAAGCTGCATGTCTGTTCAATTTTTTTCGCTTGCAAATTTCACTCTTTTTGAGTCCTCACTATAATCGTAGAATCCATATTCAAAGTTTAATTAATTCCAATGAGTATAGTAAACAATGAAAGTCATAATGGCTGGCAAAGTATAGAAGGAATATTTTTATCCTCGGATGTCTACATCAGCCATTGATTTCATCTAAATTTACATTTTGTGTCTCATCTATATTAAAATTCAACAATTTATAATTAGTTTCATCTCACCATAGTGGTGAAATAAGAAACAATGTTATCTTCATTACAATTAACATTTACATCTCTCCGCTTGATTTCTTTTCTCTCTTCACACTCTTCCACGAAACTCAAACGAAACTCTAAATTTACAAAGGTCAATTAAAAATCTAAATTCATCAATTCAAGTCTAAATCAGCCAAAACTCAAATGAAGATAAAGTTTAAGCAAACCCGATTGAAACTCAAAGTTCACAAAACTCAAAAAAATCAAAATTGACCTGCTTAATTAGAAATCGATTAAAACTCAACATTCTCCAAATTGAAATGAAACTCAACCAAAAGTGGAAGTTTGTCAAAGTTAACCAAACTCAATTTAAAATCTATGGTCACCAAACCCAATAAAAAATAAAACATTGCGAGAATAAAAGTTTTATAAACTCATTCAAAATCAAAGTTTCACGTGTATCACGTGAATATGAAATCAGATCAACATAGTCTCCAATAATGTTAGATGGCCATATGTACACTATTTTATTCTATACTATTATCTATCATATGAAATTGAAAGTCAATTGAAAATCAAAATTCACCCCAATCAATTGAAACTCAATCAAAAATAAAATATGGTCAAAGTCGATGAAACGTCAATGGAAATTAAAGGTCCACCAAACCCAATTGAGAATAGATGGAAAATCAAAGTTTCTTCGATCGAATGAATATAAGGGCCTCAAAACTTCATGTCTGCACCAAGACTCAATATTTGAAATGCTTATTATAGGGAATTTCCAATGGCAAAGAACAATGAAAGGGCTTGCTTTCCTTCCAACCTTAATGACATCATGAAGCCTCATGCACTCTAGTCATACCCCCGACCAAGGAATGGACCATCATATAATTATGCTTTCTGAAGAAAACACTTTAGCAAAGACAAAATTTAAATTATTGTTTTTTTGTTGATGCAAATCACCCATTCGCTGTGATGCTCCTACATAAAATACACCAAGTACAAAAATATTTGTGGCATAGCTCACAAAATGGAGCCGAGCCATTTAATCACTTTTCCAATTTGAAATCAACTCGTAACGAACTCCAACACTTAAAGAACTTCCTCCTACTCCCTTTTGAGCATTTTGTCAGCACAATTCCACTCTTCTTTTACAGAATCTTCCCTTCATTCCTTCTTCCTCTCGTGGACGAATCACCACTGTCACCTGACCTCCTCCACAAAATTCTTTATCTCGTTCCAATTTATCCATACACACATTCAAATAATCTATTTCAGGTAAATTCAAGATTTCCATTTCGTCTATATTTACAATTGCACAATTTATAATCATATTTTCCTTTCACCGTACCAGTGAAATACAAATCAACAATATCTTCATTACAATTAACTTTTACCTCCTTCGCCTTTACTTCTTTCTTTTATTCACACTCTTTTACTCCATCATGAGTGTGCAGATAGACATCCTCGTTACCAATAGAAGACTCAAAAAATTTAAACATATCCTCTTTCTTTGGCACTGTCAAAATTTGTATTGTACTCCAAGTTGCATTGTGCAATACATTGCATCGTCTAAAGGGCTCTTGGGCATGGTTGCAATTTCATCTTCTTTATCTCGCTTCATTGCCTCAACTGTTGCAAGCTTTGGAACAATTGTAAAGTGTTCCTTCTCCTTCCCTAACTCTTTCAAAAGTATGTTTCCAAAAATTAAACACAACTTTGATTTATCTTCATTTTCTTCTGCCATATTCTTCAACAAATCAAAAGTCTTCTTATTTACTTCTTTCTATATCATGTATGTATTCAATTATCCATTATGAACAACTTGCCTATCGAATTTTTGTCGTTTTTGCTAAAGTAAATGACATTTATGTACTGCCGTCGAAAAACACAATCTCATATTTGTAAGGAAAATTTTGATATCTCACCTTCTGCTTTAGTCCTTATAAACTTCATGGTTCAGCTTCCTCTTGTTCCTCCTCTACCTCTTCCAAATGACAGGCTCTTCCACTCGAGAAATCTCATCTTCCTCTAAAGAACACTCCTTTCCCCTCATCTTCTAGTGTTTTTGTGTGAGATCTTCTTACTACCTCTTGCTCATTCTGATAACCTTAACAACTATTTTAGTGTCTGTGTGCACATGACAATCTAGCTCTACCTGTAGATGTGTTTCGTTGTGTCCTTGAAATTTTCTCTTCCGCCTTCAAATCCATATTGATATGCCCATTCATATATCTTTGATGCTTTCTCCTTATTGTCTTTCGCATGCCTTGCAAGCAATTTAATTTACAGAACCCCTATGTGCACACTTGCAGGGTCTTCTGTCTTTGGTTCAAATTTTGCAACTTTTGTAACAAATGTGTTCGGTAATATGCAGGCATGTGTTTTGCCTTCATCTTTTTAACCATCCACTCGTGTTTTAATTTTTTCTTTGCATGTACCCTTCATATTGGTTTTTGCGTGATCCCACCATTAAGATGCATGCCCCTTCAATCTTGTGATTGCAAACTTCATCGTTTTTGGGTCCTCAATTGACTCATAGTCAAAATAATTCTCCATCTTTGATATCAAATTCCAATTTCCACTCTACTTGAAAGGATCAAATCACAGTTTGCTCTTAGCTTTTGCCATTGCCTTCAAAATATGTTCTCTGATTTGTCTTTGCCTTCATCTTTCGAGTTGATTTTGGGTGTTACTTCTTCGTCACAATAATCACCGATGTCCACCAATCCTACTCCTACTTTGCATCATTTTCATCGCATCGAAACCAGTTGTGATAAATCTCATTATCTCCATAACAATCAGGGTTGTACCTCATGATTCCCCACGTTTGAAACATTGTGATCTTTGTGCCATTCTAAGGCAAGTTCTCTGCAGTTGCAAGTCTCTTCTCTCTCTTCTTTACCCACATCTTTGTCTTGAACTTTGTAACCATACTCTCCCAAGATTTGTTTTTGTATTTCACTCTACGAGCTTCCCATCAATTTGCACATGCTACAACCATCAAGACGCATACCCTTAAAAATTTGTGCTTGTCATCTTCACTTTTCTTAGGTCTTCAATCAACTCATAGTCGAAATGCTTCTCCATCTCTGACATCCATTGCATCAATTCTTCTGAATTAAATTTGCATTGTAATTAGGAGGATCGATTCGGGGTTTGCTCCTAACTTTTGTCGTTTCCTTCAAAACTTTACTCTCTTCATTTTCCAATTTAATTTCGGTTCTTAATTCTTCATTATCATCGCTGATGTCTACCATTGGTACTCTAATTTGTGTCATTTCCATCATATCAAACCTCGTTGTGATGCCACCCAACGTCTCTAAACATGTAAGGCCTGCACCTCTTGGTGCCATGTGCCTCTATGACCACTTCCTACGTGTGTCATCTTTTCATGCGTGTAATCTCCTCTTCCTCTATAAAACTCTCATTTTCCGTTGTCTTCTATGGTTCTTGCATAAGACATCCTTTCTTTCTCAAGGCGCATGTCTGTTCAATTTTTTGCTTGCAAACTCTACTTTTTTGAGTCCTCAATATACTCGTAGACAAAATGCTTCTCCCTCTTTGATATCCATATTCAAAGTTCAATTGATTCCCATGACTATAATAAACAATGAAAGTCATAATGGCTGGCAAAGTGTAGAAGGAATTTTTTTATGCTCGGATGTCTAAATCAGCCATCGATTTCATGTAAATTTACATTTTGCGTCTCATCTATATTACAGTTCAACAATTTATAATTATTTTCATCTCACCATAGTGGTGAAATAACAAACAACATTATCTTCGTTACAATTAACATTTACATCTCTCTGCTTCATTTCTTTTCTCTCTTCACACTCTTCCAGCAAACTCAAGCGAAACTCTGAATTTACAACCCCGATTGAAACTCAAAGTTCACAAAACTGAAAAAAATAAAAATTGACCAGCTTAATTGGAAATCAATTACAACTCAACATTCTCGAAATTGAAATGAAACTCAACCGAAAATGGAAGTTTGTCAAAGTTAATCAAACATCAACGAAAATTAAAGTTAACCAAACTCAATTTAAAATCTATGGTCACCGAACCCAATTAAAAACAAAACATTGCGAGAATAAAAGTTTTATAAACTCATTCAAAAATAAAGTTTGACGACGTGTATCACATAAATATGAAATCAGATCAACATAGTCTCCAATAATGTTAGATGGCCATATGTACACTATTTTATTCTATACTACTATCTATAATATGAAATTGAAAATCAAAATTCAACCCAATCAATTGAAGCTCAATAGAAAATCAATGCTCACCAACTCAATTGAAAATAAATGTTTTTGAAACTCAAATAAATCTCAAAGTTAACCAAACTCCGCTAGAACTAGATAGAAGGTGAAATTTCTCCAAGCTCAATTGAAAACCACACTTTCTCAACAACAATTGGAACTCAATTGAAAATTAAAAATTGTCAAAGTCGATGAAACATCAATGGAAATTAAAAGTCCACCAAACCCAATTGAAAATAGATGGAAAATCTAAGTTTCTTCGATTGAACGAATCTAAGGGCCTCAAAACTTCATGTCTGCACAAAGATTCAAGATTTGAAATACTTATTATAGGGATTTTCCAATGGCAAAGAATAATGAAAGGGCTTGCTCTCCTCCCAACCTTAATGACATCATGAAGCCTCATGGACTCTAGTCATACCCCCGAGCAAGGAATGGACCGCCGTATAATTATGCTTTATGAAGAAAACACTTCAGCAAAGACAAAATTTAAATTATTGTTTTTTTGTTGATGCAAATCACCCATTTGTCACAATGCTCCTACATCAAATACACTAAGTATGAAAATATTTGTGGCATAGCTCACAAAATAGACCCAAGTCAATTAATCACTTTTCCAATTCGAAATCAACTTGTAATGAACTCAAACACTTAAGCACTTCCTCCTAGTCCCTTTTGAGCATTTAGTGGGGCAATCCACTCTTCTTTTACAGAATCTTCCCTTCATTCCTTCTTTCTCTCGTGGACTAATCACCACTCTCACCTGACCTCCTCTACCAAACTCTTTTATCTCATTCCAATTTATCCATGCACACATTCAAATAATCTATTTCAGGTAAATTGAAGATTTCCATTTCATCTATATTCACAATTGCACAATTTATAATCATATTTTCCATTCAACGTACTAGTGAAATACAAATCAACTATATCTTCATTACAATTAAATTTTACCTCCTTCCCCTTCACTTCTTTCTCACCTTCACACTCTTTTACTCCATCATGAGTGTGTGGATCAACATCGTCGTTACCATTACAAGACTCAAAAAATTTAAACATGGCCTCTTTCTTTGGCACTGTCAAAATTTGTATTTTACTCCCAGTTGCTCTGTCCAAAAATTAAACACAACTTCGATTTATCTTCATTTTCTTCTGCCCTATTCTTCAACAAATCCAAAGTCTACTAATTTACTTCTTTCTCTATCATGTATGTATTCAATTATCCATTATGAACAACTTGTCTATTGAATTTTCATGGTTTTTGCTCAAGTAAATGACATTTATGTACTGGCATCAAAAACCACAATCTCATATTTGTAAGTACAATTTTGAAATCTCACCTTCCACTTTAGTGCGAATAAACTTCATGGTTGAGCTTATTCTTGTTCCTCCTCTAACTCTTCCAAATGACGGGCTCTTCCACTCGAGAAATCTCATCTTCCTCTAAAGAACACTCCTTTCCCCTCATCTTCTAGTGTGTTTGCGTAAGATGTGCTTACTTCCTCTTGCTCTTTCTGATAACCTTCACCACTGTTGCAATGTTCGTGTGTACATTACAATCTAGGTGTACCTTGAGATGTATTTCATTGTGTCCTTGAAATTTTCTCTTCCGCCTTCAAATCCATATTGATGTGCCCATTCATATATCTTTGACACTTTCTCCTTATTGTCTTTCGCATGCCTTGCCAGCAATTTAATTTACAAAACCTCTCTATGCACACTTGCAGGCTCTTCTGTCTTCGCTTCAAATTTTGCAACTTTTGTAATAAATGTGTTTGATAATATGCATGCATATGTTTTCCCTTCATCTTTTTAACCATCCACTCCTGTGTTTTAATTTTGTCTTTGCATGTACCCTTCATAATTGTTTCTATATGATCCCACCATTAAGATGCATGTCCCTTCAATCTTGTGATTTTGAACTTCATTATTTTTGGGTCTTCAATTGACTCACAGTCGAAATAATTCTGTGTCTCTGATATCAGATTCCAATTTCCAATGTACTTGGGAGGATCAAATCACTGCTCGCTCCTAACTTTTGCCATTGCCTTCAAAATCTGCTCTCTAATTTATTTTTGCCTTCATCTTCCGAGTTGATTTTGGGTGTTACTTCTTAGTCACAATAATCACCGATTTCCACCATTCCTACTCCTCTACTTTGTGTCATTTTCAGCGCATCAAACCCAGTTGTGATAAATCTCAACATCTCCATAACCATCATTTTTGTACCTCTTGGTTCACCATGTTTGAAACATTGTCCTCTTTGTACCATTCTAAGGCTAGTTCTTTGGAGTTGCAAGTCTCTTCTCTCTCTTCTTTACCCACATCTTTTCCATGAACTTGGTAACCATACTCTCCCAAGGTTTGTTTTTGTCTTTCACTCTACGAGTTTCCCATCAGTTTGCACATGATACGACCATCAAGACGCATGTCCTTAAAAATTTGTGCTTGTTATCTTCACTCTTCTTAGGTCTTCAATCAACTCATAGTCGAAATACTTCTTGACCTCTGATATCCATTGCATCAATTCTTATGGATTCAAATTTGTATTGTAATTAGGAGGATCGATACGCGGTTTGCTCCTAGCTTTTGTCATTTTCTTAAAAACTTTACTCTCTTATTCATTTTCCAATTTAATTTCGGTTCTTAATTCTTCATTATCATCGTTCATGTCCACCATTGGTACTTCTTTGATTTGTGTCATTTCCATCATATCGAACCTCGTTATGATGCCTCTCAACGTCTCTACGACCACATCCTATGTATGTCATCTCCTTTTCCTCTATAGAAGTCTCATTTTTCGTTGTCTTCTAGTGTGCTTGCATAAGACATCCTTGCTTTCTCAAGGTGCATGTCCGTTTAGTTTTTTTGCTTGCAAACTTCACGCTTTTTGAGTCCTCAATATACACAGACAAAATACTTCTCCCTCTCTGATATCCATATTCAAACTTCAATTAATTCCAATGAGTATAATATAAAATGAAAGTCATAATCGCTGGCAAAGTATAGAAGGAATTTTTTTATGCTCAAATGTCTAAATCAGCCATTTATTTTATGTAAATTTACATTTTGCGTCTCATCTATATTACAATTCAACAATTTATAATTATTTTCATCGCACCATAGTGGTGAAATAAGAAACAACATTATCTTCGTTACAATTAACATATAAATCTCTCTATTTCATTTCTTTTCTCCGTTCACACTCTTCCACCAAACTCAAACGAAACTCTTTATTAACAAAACTCAACTAAAAGTTTAAATTCTTCAATTCATGTCTAAATCAACCAAAACTCAAATGAAGATGAAGTTTCAACAAACCCGAATAAAACTCAAAGTTCACAAAACTCAAAAAAATAAAAATTGACCAACCTAGTTGGAAATCGATTGAAATGAAACTCAACTGAAAAATGGAAGTTTGTTAAAGTTAAACAACCATCAAAGAAAATCAAAGTTAACCAAACTCAATTTAAAATCTATGGTCACCAAACCCAATAAAAAGCAAAACATTGCCACAATAAAAGTTTTATAAACTCATTCAAAGAGAAAGTTTGACAACAACATGTATCACATGAATATGAAATCAGATAAACATAGTCTCCAAAAATGTTAGATGGCCATATGTACACTATTTTATTCTATACTATTATCTATCATATAAAATTGAAAGTCAATTGAAAGTCAATTGATAATCAAAATTCACCCCAATCAATTGAAACTCAATAGAAAATCAATGCTCACCAACTCAATTGAAAATAAATGTTTTTGAAACTCAAATAAATCTCAAAGTTAACCAAAATCTACAAGAACTCAATAGAAAATGAAAGTTTACCAAGCTCAATTAAAATAAAAGTTTGTCAAACTTGACTAAAATAAATGGTCTCCAAACTCAATCACATCTCCAAGCTCAATTGAAAACCACAGTTTCTGAAAATCAATTAGAACTCAATCGAAAATAACAAATTTTATAAATCGATGAAACATCGATGGAAATTAAAAGTCCACCAAACCCAATTGAAAATAGATGGAAAATAAAAGTTTCTTCAAGTGAACAAATATAAGGGCCTCAAAACCTCATGTTTGTACCAAGACTCAAGATTTGAAATGCGTATTATAGGGATTTTCCAATGGCAAAGAACAATGAAAGAGCTTTCTCTCCTCCCAACTTTAATGACTTCATGAAGCCTCATGGACTCTATTCATACCTCGGAGCAAGGAATGGACAGCCCTATAATTATGATTTCTGAAGAAAACTATTTAGCATAGAAAAAATTTAAACTATTGTTTTTTTGTTGATGCAAATCACCCATTCGTCGCAATGCTCCTACATCAAATACACCAAGTAGGAATATATTTGTGGCATAGCCCACAAAAAGGAGCCAAGTCATTTAATCAGTTTTCCAACTTGAAATCAACTTGTAACGAACTCCAACACTTAAAGCACTTCCTCCTAGTCCCTTTTGAGCATTTGATGGGCACAATTGCACTCTTTCTTTACACTATCTTCCCTTCATTCCTTCTTCCTCTCGTGGACTAATCACCACTGTCACCTGACCTCCTCCACAAAATTCTTATATCCCATTGCAATTTATCCATACACATTCAAGTAATCTATTTCAAGTAAATTCAAGATTTCCATTTCGTCTATATTCACAATTGCACAACTTATAATCATTTTTTCCTTTCTTTGTTCCAGTGAAACACAAATCAATAATATCTTCATTACAATTAACTTTTACCTCCTTCCCCTTCACTTCTTTCTCTTCTTGACACTCTTTTACTCCTCCATGAGTGATCAAATCAATATCCTCCTTACCATAAAGAAGCTTCACAAAATTTAAACATGACCTCTTTCTTTAGCACTGTCAAGATCTGTATTTTACTTAATTTATCTTCATTTTCTTATGTCCTATTCTTCAACAAATCCAAAGTCTACTAATTTACTTTTTTCTGTATCATGTATGTATTCAATTATCCATTATGAACAACTTGTCTATCAAATTTTTTTGGTTTTTGCTAAACTAAATGACCTTTATGTACTGGCATCAAAAAACACAATCTTATATTTGTAATTACAATTTTGAAATCTCACCTTCCACTTTAGTCTGACTAAACTTCATGGTTGAGCTTCTTCTTGTTCCTCCTCTACCTCTTCAAAATGACGAGCTCTTCCACTCGAGAAATGTCATCTTCCCTAAAGAACACTCATTTCCCCTCGTCTTCTAGTGTGTTTGTGTGAGATGTGCTTACTTCCTCTTGCTCATTCTGATAACCTTCACCACTGTTGCAGTGTCTGCATGCACATGACAATCTAGCTCTACCTTGAGATGTGTTTTGTTGAGTCCTTGAGATTTTATCTTCTGCCTTCAAATCCATATTGATGTGCCCATTCATATATCTTTGCCTTGAACTTCATAACAATACTCTCCCATGATTTGTTTTTGTCTTTCACTCTATGAGCTTCCCACCAGTTTGCACATGATACGACCATCAAGATGCATGTCTTTAAAAATTTGTGCTTATCATCTTCACTCTTCCAAGGTCTTCAATCGACTCATAGTTGACATGCTTCTCCATCTCTCATATTCATTGCATCAATTCTTCTGGATTCAAACTTGCATTGTAATTAGGAGGATCGAATCGGGGTTTGCTCCTAGATTTTTTCGTTTCCTTCAAAACTTTACTCTGTTCTTCATTTTCCAATTTAATTTTGGTTCGTAATTCTTCATTATCATCGTTGATGTCCACCATTGGTACTCCTCTAATTTGTGTCATTTCCATCATATCAAACCTCGTTGTGATGCCTCTCAACATCTCTACACTTGAAAGTCCTGCACCTCTTGGTGCCCTATGCCTCTACGACCACGTCCTATGTGTGTCATCTTTTCATGCGTGTAATCTCCTCTTCCTCTATAGAAGTCTCATTTTCCGTTGTCTTCTAGCGTGCTTGTGTAAGACATCCTTGTTTTCTTAAGGTGCATGTCTATTCATTTTTTTTGCTTGCAAACATCACTCTTTTTGATTCCTCAATATAATCGTAGACAAAATGCTTCTCCCTCTCTAATATCCATATTCAATCTTTAATTAATTCAAACGAGTATAATAAATAATGAAAGTCATAATGGCTGGCAAAGTATAGGAGGAATTGTTTTATGCTCGGATGTCTAAATTAGTAATCGAATTCATGTAAATTTACATTTTGTGTCTCATCTATATTACAATTCAACAATTTATAATTATTTTCATCTCACCATAGTGGTGAAATAAGAAACAACATTATCTTCGTTACAATTAACATTTACATCTTTTCGCCTCATTTCTTTTCTCTCTTCACACTCTTCCACCAAACTCAAACGAAACTCTCAATTTACAAAGCTTAATTAAAAATCTAAATTCATCAATTCAAGTCTAAATCAACCAAAACTCAAATGAAGATGAAGTTTCAACAAACCCGACTGAAACTCAAAGTTCTCAAAACTCAAAGTTCACAAAACTCAAAAAAATCAAAATTGACCAGCTTAATTGGAAATCGACTAAAACTCAACATTCTCCAAATTGAAATGAAACTCAACCGAAAACGGAAGTTTGTCAAAGTTAACCAAACATCAACGAAAATCAAAGTGACCCAAAATAAATTAAAAATCTATGGTCGACAAACCCAATAGAAAATAAAACATTGCAAGAACAAAAGTTTTTTAAACTCATTCAAAAACAAAGTTTGACAACAACGTGTATGACATGAATATAAAATCAGATCAACATAGTCTCCAATAATGTTAGATGGCCATATCTACACTATTTTATTCTATACTATTATCTATAATATGAAATTGAAAATCAAAATTCACCCCAATTAAATTAAACTCAATAGAAATTCAATGCTCACCAACTCAACTGAAAATAAATGTTTTTGAAACTCAAATAAATGTCAAAGTTAACCAAAGTCCGCTAGAACTCACTAGAAAGTGAAAGTTGACCAAGCTCAATTAAAATCAAAGTTTGTCAAACTCGACTTCAATAAATGGTCTCCAAACTCAATCAAATCTCCAAGCTCAATTGAAAACCACAGTTTCTCAAAATCAATTGGACTTCAATCAAAAATAAAAAATTGTCAAAGTCGATGAAACATCAATGGAAATTAAAAGTCCACCAAACCCAATTGAAAATAGATCGAAAATCAAAGTTTCTTCGATTGAACGAAAATAAGGGCCCTCAAAACTTCATGTCTGCACCAAGACTCAAGATTTGAAATGCTTATTATAGAGATTTTCCAATGGCAAAGGAGAATGACAGGGCTTGCTCTCCTCCCAACCGTAATGACATCATGAAGCCTCGTGGACTCTAGTCATACCCCCGAGCAAGGAATGGATCGTCGTATAATTATGCTTTATGAAGAAAACACTTTAGCAAAGACAAAATTTAAATTATTGTTTTTTTGTTGACGCAAATCACCCAATCATTGCAATGCTCCTACATCAAATACACCAAGTAGGAAAATATTTGTGGCATAGCTCACAAAATGGAGCCGAGTCATTTAATCACTTTTCCAATTCAAAATCAACTAGTAACAAACTCCAACACTTAAAGCACTTCCTCCTACTCCCTTTTGAGAATTCGGTGGGCACAATTCCACTCTTCTTTTATAGAATCTTCCCTTCATTCCTTCCTTTCGTGGACTAATCATCACTCTTGCCTAACCTCCTCCACAAAATTCTTTTATCCCGTTCCAATTTCTCCATGCACACATTCAAATAATCTGTTTCATGTAAATTAAAGATTTCAATTTTGTCTCTATTCACAATTGCACAATTTATAATCATATTTTCCTTTCACCATACCATTGAAATACAAATAAACAATATCTTCATTACAATTAAATTTTACCTCCTTCCCCTTCACTTCTTTCTCTTCTTCACACTCTTTTACTTGTTATCATTGAAATCTGCACCCTGTTGAGTAAACTCAACAATCTAGTGATACATGGGAAAGCTCCCCTGATTGCGGGCTCAGAAATTGGGAGCTGACCTCCAAAGTAAGCTGGTTCTTGATGGCACCTCACCTAATACTTCCTTAAACTAAGATTTTTTGCAAAGGAAAAGGGATAGAAGGAAACATAAAAATGAAATCTAACCTCCTAAAGGTGATGCAGCAAAATATTAAGTCTTTGAAATCTAACAGGTATCCAACACACAAGAGAACTAGCAAAGATAAGCTCGAATACACAACTCAATGACACAATCCCTGCATAAGAAATTTGTAAGAAGACTAAAATATCA
>MU223095.1:310079-330425 GCA_018584345.1 Thuja plicata | reverse complement strand
CATGTGCATTTATGATGGTTAGTCTCACGGCATGTGTGAGACAATATTCGACTATTTTTTCAATAAAGATTGCTTTTTCACAATTTTTTCACTTTGCACTCCTTTAGGACAGCACTACATGATGTGACGTAATAATGTACTCTTCTGCTCTTTTCTCTATGCATATGAATGTGATCCAACAGAACTGAGAATTTACCTTAATTCACTCAAAACATAACAAATCTGCCTGATTGATTTTGGTACCGAAAATCGATAACATTACTTCGTCATGAGTGTGCAGATCAACATCCACATTACCATTAGTAGACTCAAAAAATTTAAATATGGCCTCTTTCTTTGGCACTGCCAAAATCTGTATTTTACTCCCAGTTGCATTGTCCAATACATTACATCCTCTAAAGGGATCTTGGGCATCGTTGCAATTTCATCTTCTTTATCTCACTTTATTGCCTCAATTGTTGCAAGCTTTGGAACAATTGTAAAGTGTTCCTTCTCCTTCCCTAACTCTTTCAAAAGTATTTTTACAAAAAATAAACACAACTTCAATTTATCTTCATTTTCTTTTGCCCTATTCTTCAACAAATCCAAACTCTACTAATTTACTTCTTTCTGTATCATTTATGTATTCAATTATCCATTATGAACAACTTGTCTATCAAATTTTTGTGATTTTTGTTAAAGTAATTGACATTTATGTACCGGCGTCAAAAACCACAATATCATATTTGTAAGTACAATTTTGAAATCTCACCTTCCACTTTAGTTTGAATAAATTTAGAGGTTGAGCTTGTTCTTGTTCCTCCTCTACCTCTTTTAAATAATGAACTCTTCCACTCGAGAAATCTCATCTTCCTCTACAAAACACTCCTTTCCCCTCGTCTTCTAGTGTGTTTGCGTGAGATGTGCTTACTTCCTCTTGCTTATTATGATAACCTTCACCACTATTGGAGTGTCTGCATGCACATAACAATCTAGCTCTACTTTGAGATGTGTTTCGTTGTGTCCTTGAAATTTTCTCTTCTGCTTTCAAATCCATATTCATATATCTTTGACACTTTCTCCTTTTTGTCTTTTGCATGCCTTTCCAGCAATTTTATTTACAAAACCCCTCTTTGCACACTTGCAGGCTCTTCTATCTTCGCTTCAAATTTTACAACTTTTGTAACAAATGTGTTCGGTAATATGCAGGCATGTGTTTTTTCTTCATCTTTTTAACCATCCACTCCTGTGTTTTAATTTTGTCTTTGCATCTACCCTTCATATTAATTTATGCATGATCCCACCATTAGGAATGCATGTCCCTTCAATCTTGTGATTGCAAACTTCATTGTTTTTGGGTCTTCAATTGACTCACAGTCGAAATAATTCTCCATCTCTAATATCGGATTGCAATTTCCGCTCTACTTGGGAGGATGAAATCACAATTCACTCCTAACATTTGTCATTGCCTTCAAAATCCGCTCTCTGCTTTATTTTTGCCTTCATCTTCTGAGTTGATTTTGGGTGTTACTTCTTCGTCAAAATAATCACTGATGTCCACCATTCCTACTCATCTACTTTGTGTCATTTTCATCGCATTGAACCTAGTTGTGATGAATCTCAGCATCTCCATAACCATCGGGTTTGTACCTCTTGGTTCCCCATGTTTGAAACACCATCCTCTTTGTGCCATTCTAAGGCAAGTTCTTTGCAGTTGCAAGTCTCTTCTCTCTCTTCTTTACCCACATCTTTGCCTTGAACTTTGTAACCATACTCTCTCAATATTTGTTTTTGTCTTTCACTCTACGAGCTTCCCATCAGTTTGCACATGATACGACCATCAAGACTCATGTCCTTAAACATTTGTGCTTGTCATCTTCACTCTTCTTAGATCTTCAATCGAATCATATTCAAAATGATTCTCCATCTCTGATATCCATTGCAACAATTCTTCAGGATCCAAATTTCCATTGTAATTAGGAGGATCGAATCGGCGTTTGTTCCTAACTTGTGTTGTTTCCTTCAAAACTATACTCTCTTCTACATTTTCCAATTTAATTTCAGTTATTAATTTGTGTCATTTCCATCATATCGAACCATGTTGTGATGCCTCTCAGCTTCTCTAAACTTGAAAGTCCTGCACCTCTTGGTGCCCTGTGCCTCTGCGACCACGTCCTATGTTTGTCATGTTTTCATGCATCTAATCTCCTCTTCCTCTATAGAAGTCTCATTTTCCGTTATCTTCTAGTGTTCTTGCATAAGACATCCTTGCTTTCTCAAGGTGCATTTCCGTTCAATTTTTTTGCTTGAAAACTTCTCTTTTTGAGGCCTCAATATACTCGTAGACAAAATGCTTCTCCCTTTCTGATTTCCAGCAATTTTATTTACAATACCCCTCTTTGCACACTTGCAGGCTCTTCTGTCTTTGCTTCAAATTTTGCAACTTTTGTAACAAATGTGTTCGGTAATATGCATGCATGTGTTTTTTCTTCATCTTTTTAACCATCCACTCCTGTGTTTTAATTTTGTCTTTGCATCTACCCTTCATATTAATTTATGCATGATCCCACCATTAGGATGCATGCCCCTTCAATCTTGTCATTGCAAACTTCATCGTTTTTAGGTCTTTAATTGACTCGCAGTCGAAATAATTCTCCATCTCTAATATCGGATTGCAATTTCCACTCTACTTCAGAGGATGAAATCACAGTTCACTCCTAACTTTTGCCATTGCCTTCAAAATCTGCTCTCTGCTTCATTTATGCCTTCATCTTCTGAGTTGATTTTGGGTGTTACTTCTTCGTCACAATAATCACCGATGTCCGCCATTCCTACTCTACTTTGTGTCATTTTCATCGCATCAAACCCAGTTGTGATAAATCTCAACATCTTCATAACCATCGAGTTTGTACCTCTTGGTTCTCCACATTTGAAACATCATCCTCTTTGTGCCATTCTAAGGCTAGTTCTCTATAGTTGCAAGTCTTTTCTCTCTCTTCTTTGCTCACATCTTTGCCTTGAACTTTGTAACCATACTCTCACAAGATTTGTTTTTATCTTTCACTCTACGAGCTTCCCATCAGTTTGCACATGATACGACCATCAAGACGCATGTCCTTAAAAATTTGTGTTTGTCATCTTCACTCTTCTTATGTCTTCAATCGACTCATAGTCGAAATGCTTCTCCATCTTTGATATCCATTGCATCAATTTTTCTGGATTCAAATTTGGATTGTAATTAGGAAGATCGAATCGGGGGTTGCTCCTAACTTTTGTCATTTCCTTCAAAACTTTACTCTCTTCTTCATTTTCCAATTGAATTGTGGTTCTTAATTCTTCATTATCATCGTTGATGTCCACCATTGGTATGTCTCTAATTTTTGTCATTTCCATCATATCGAACCTCGTTGTGATGCCTCTCAACGTCTCTAAACTTGAAACGTCTGCACCTCTTGGTGCCCCATTCCTCTACGACCACGTCCTATGTCTATCATCTTTTCATGCGTGTAATCTCCTCTTCCTCTATAGAAGTTTCATTTTCCGTTGGCTTCTAGTGTGCTTGCGTAAGACATATTTGCTTTCTCATGGTCCATGTCTGTTCAATTTTTTTTGCTTGCAAACTTCACTCTTTTTGAGTCCTCAATATACTCATAGACAAAATGTTGTTGGGATTAATGGGAAGTATGTACCGAGAGGGGAGGGATGAATCAGTACCTCTAAAAATTTTGTATCCCTTTTATCAATTAACCTTTGTAATCAATTGTATATCCATTCAATCTGATTTAAACTATGTTAATGTAAGTTATATCAAATCATAACATTAACATATATGTGAATATTCATAGAAACATTCAAGAAAGTAAATTTACACATAACACAAGATATGATATCACAAAAAACTCCTATGAGGAAGTAAAAACTGCAGTGGGGATGGCACCCACAAAGTCTTCACTATCTGCAGATTGGAAGGGGCCGGTTAAGGCTTACAATTTGATCACTTCTGATGATCTACCCTATTAGGAGTACCGGTGGAGACCTTTTAAAGTCTACTCTGTTAAGAGCTTTAGCAATGTTGTTGAGTGTGCACTCGGTTAAGAGATTTGTTGTTGGACCGTTAAATCCACCTTCCTTGGAAGGATTTTTACACTTTGCTCCACTTGTTAGAATGATAGAAAATTAAAAATTGACCTGGTAAATGCAATCTCCTATTGTTGATACAGATCCAATATAGTTTACATAAAAAGATCATTACCTAATTGTGATTGAATAATACCTCTGATTCTCGGTATGCTATGTTCTTGGTTCTTGGTAACCAAATTCACCTTTTGTTGTTCCTGTTCTTGAAAATCTCAATCTGATCCATAGATGTGCTCGTCTGATTCATTCATGTTCTCCTCTCTCTTCACATCATCTATTCATCCATAATAATGAATGATTGCAGCATCTATTTATAGATGGATTGACTTCATCCAGTTTTGATAAAAACAATGTTAACTCTAAGATCAAGTTTACAACTTATACCTAGATCTCCTAGTTAATGTGTTTTAAATCAGTTACACTGATTAAAGCACTGATATTCATGTATCTTATCCCTAAAGAAATGGATTTAAAACAATTAAATATCCTATAAATAGAATACACTTGCTTTATCTGACGTGGAAGTCATATCCACTTTTTGCGGGCTGCAACTGACTTTCGGTTCTGTCTGTCAGTCATGCTTGACTATTTTTCAGTTTTATTCTGTCAGTTCCACTGTAACAATCATGTCGGTCTGCACTGTAACTTGCATATTGGGTTCCTCTGTCAGGTTCCACTTTATCTTTCTGCTTTGTGAGTTCGGTTTACACACTAACTTGTGTCGTCGGTTCTGTTTACACTTTGTCATCTTCGGTGATCTCTTAGTATCTGATCTTCATTTTTCTCAGTCCTGTCTTTCGGTGTATGCTTACCGAAAGTGTTGTTTGTATACTAATGGCAATTTAATGTCATCAATCTCCCCCTTTAAAATTACTATCAAAAACTGATATGTGCAAAATACTAACAAAATGTTAAGTATATACAACATATATAATCCTTAGTTATTTAATGACTCCCCCTATGTATATGCCAGTATATCTGTACATATGATGACTTTCCTTATACATATCATTTTTATCATCTTCTCCTTTGTACTCATACTATCATTTTACCCATATAACTATACCATATACATATCATATTTACCATTTGCCCATCTGAATGAATGAATATACATATAAAAATTTTCCCCCTTTTTTGATATTAAGGGAAAAGGTCTTTACCTTTAGAGCTTATAAAAAAATGTGGGAGTGTGAAGAGTTCATGTCTTCCATCATTTTCTCCCATTTTTCTTTGAGGTTCTCAAGAGCCATGTTCTCGAGTGTGATCTTGGAGTGCATGTTGTAGATGATGTCTGCTACAGACATCTCTGGGGTTGCTATCAGTTGCCTTGCAGATTTGATATGCTCTTGGAGAAGTATAAGATTTGGTAGAAGTTGAGCTTGGAGCTTGGTTACTTCTTCCCTAAAGTGTGTTTCAGCATCCCATAGCTCTTGTCTTAACCATTTAATCTCTATGATCTTATCATAATGCAGTTTGACTGCATTGTCTCCATCGGTGGTTAACCTTTGTGCACTATTTGCTAGATCTGTATCCAGCTTTGTAATGTTTTCACTATTCTCTTTAGTGAACTTGTCTATTGTGCTCAATGTTTGAATTAAGGCTATAGCTTCAGATATGATTGGATCCAATTCAGATATGAATTCCGATGGCTTTACTTTATTTACCGCCACTTCTTGGCTGATGTTCTCAATAAGCTTTTGTTGGTACTTCATCTCGGCTCTCTTATACGCTTCTTATATGCTTCTTCAACCTCTGATGTTCCTATCTTTGCAATCTTGCAATGTATGAACGATCGAACATCTTCCACAAGTAAAACCCTAGCTGGAATGTGTGAGAATGCACCAGCGTCATTGGGTTGTGAGGCAACCTTAGGATGGATCTTGTAATTAGGTTCCTCACATGCCAAATTCTTAATGATTTTGAACTCATATTTCTTTGCGTTCTTGGATTTCACGGTTCGTGAAGTCGAGGCCATTCTCAGAAATTTAGGGCTTCCTGGGTAATGCATAAAAACAGAGTTGTCGGTCTCATAGAACTTGTTGTTTGTGCTTGCAAAGATTTTTGAACAGCTTAGGAGTGTTGTGTCAAGTCATGATCGCTCTGTGACTTAGTTACTCTCTTCTCAAAAATCACCTTGGTCGCTCTGCTCTAGGTGTTGTGAGAAATTAGTTGTCGTTGCCCTATTTATAGGTGTTGCCCTAAAACGCATGTCATAAATGCTTACCAACTCCTCGGTGTATGAAGACTGATTTCGTCGGTGAAGACTTCACTTTCCCTCGGTGACACTTAAAATGTTTCAGAGGAGTCATTGCTCACTTTTCTTTTATCGACAGGTTTCGGTATTAGTGACAACTTGTTCAAATGCTTGTTTACTGACGAGGCTCGATTTATACTTAGAAACTTTTCTTTCAACCGACGCTTCTCGGTAAATGTAGGCAGTCTTAGCTTTTAGTGTATACCAACAGGTTTTGGTATATATGCCTGAAAGCATACTTATCATAAATTTTAACAAGTAATACGATGATACATTTTTCTTTATGCTAATTTGGCATTATATCAACATACTATGAAACTGATGTAAAATGATAACATGGGTAATGCAGTTCCATACTTGTTCTGCTTAGGTGAGGTGGTGATGTCACCAGATCCATTGGATGGGGTGTCACCATTTGCATTGCTCGGTCTAGCTTCATCATCGCTTGAAGCTTTTCTCCACATTTTGTCTCTTGCCCTCTAGATATCTTCAATAGTGTTTCCATTGGGATATGTGCTTGTCTCTGTCATTTGGTCTTTGCAGGCTTTCTTGAGCTGACCAACTTTATGACAGTGTAAACATGCCATTCCGGGATTATTCCAACCTCTAGACTTTCTAGTCCATTGTCTCATACGGTTTGTGGAAATGTGGCCATATCTTCCACATGTTGTAAAATTTGTCCAAGTATTGTAGTCCCATACACACTAATTACCAACTCTCTTTAGTTGATAGGGATTTTCTTGACCTTTAGGCTTCCATCCTTAGCTTTTCTTTTTCCAGCATTCAAGAGTTGTGTGTCCATTCATTTTGCATGTAGGACAATATTTGTCCATGTAAGTTTCCTTCTTTGGTTGTTTTATCTCAAACTTACATTCATATGCTTCATGTCCTTTCTTGTTACATTTATAAAAAAATCCTATGAATGAAGATGTAGATTTAGGATTACCTTTCCTTTTGCCTCTGCATACATTTGATGTATGGCCTTGTTTTCCACAGTGACTGCATGTAAGCTTTGTTTGTCTTGAATTTGTGTAGACATTCTTTGGATCAGCTTGATTTGATGATTCTCCATTCTTGGTAAAACCTAGACCGGTATTGTTGTTGACTCTTCATTGTCCTTCAAGAAAATCATTCATTCTTTTATTGCTTTCTTCATCCTTTTTGATAATTTCATTATGTTGTTACTGAACTCTTATTTCATGTTTCAGTCTTTCATTCTCATCCCTCAGTTCACCGATAGCTTCTATTCTTTCAATAAGTTCAACATTTAATTTGTTTGCCTCTTGACTCATAAGAATAATCTGATTTGTAATCTCATGGTGATGCTCTGTGAGTCATTGTATTTCAGACTCTTTTTCTTCATTTCAGTTCCTAATTATTCATTATCATCGTTGATATCCACCATTGGTACTCCTCTAATTTGTGTCATTTCCATCATATCAAACATCGTTGTGATGCCTCTCAACGTCTCTAAACTTGAAATGCCTGGACCTCTTGGTGCCCCGTGCCTCTATGACCACATCCTATGTGTGTCATTTTTTTCATGCGTGTAATCTCCTCTTCCTCTATAGAAGTCTCATTTTCCGTTGGCTTCTAGTGTGCTTGCGTAGGACATCCTTGCTTTCTCAAGGTGCATGTCCATTCAACTTTTTTTCTTGCAAACTTCACTCTTTTTGAGTCCTCAATATACTCGTAGAAAAAATGCTTCTCCCTCTCTAATATCCATATTCAACGTTCAATTAATTCCAATGAGTATAATAAACAATAAAACTCATAATGGCTGGCGAAGTATAGAAGGAATTTTTTTATGCTCGAATGTCAAAATCAGCCATCGATTTCATGTAAATTTACATTTTGTGTCTCATCTATGTTACAATTCAACAATTTATAATTATTTTCATCTCACCACAGTGGTGAAATAAGAAACAACATTATCTTCATTAAAATTAACATTTACATCTCTCCACTTCATTTCTTTTCTCTCTCCACACTCTTCCACCAAACTCAAACGAAACTCTGAATTTATGAAGCTCAATTAAAAATCTAAATTCATCAATTCAAGTCTAAATCAACCAAAACTCAAATGAAGATGAAGTTTCAACAAACCCAAGTGAAACTCAAAGTTCACAAAACTCAAAAAAATCAAAACTGACCAGCTTAATTGGAAATCGATTAAAACTCAACATTCTCCAAATTGAAATGAAACTCACCCAAAAAAGGAAGTTTGTCAAAGTTAATCAAACATCAACGAAAATCAAAGTTAACCAAACTTAATTTAAAATCTATGATCGCCAAACCTAATAAAAAATAAAACATTGCGACAATAAAAGTTTTATACACTCATTCAAAAACAAAGTTTGACGTGTATCACATAAATATGAAATCAGATCAACATAGTCTCCAATAATGTTAGATGGCCATATGTACACTATTTTATTCTATACTATTATCTATAATATGAAATTGAAAAACAAAATTCACCCCAATCAATTGAAACTCAATAGAAAATCAATGCTCACCAACTCAATTGAAAATAAATGTTTTTGAAACTCAAATAAATCTCAAAGCTAACCAAACACCGCTAGAACTGAATAGAAAGTGAAAGTTGACCAAGCTCAATCAAAATCAAAGTTTTTCAAATTCGACTAAAATAAATGGTCTCCAAACTCAATCAGATCTCCAAGCTCAATTAAAAACCATAGTTTCTCAAAATCAATTCGAACTCAATCGAAAATTAAAAATTGTTAAAATCGATGTAACATCAATGGAAATTAAAAGTCCACCAAACCCAATTGAAAATAGAAGGAAAATCAAAGTTTCTTCGATTGAACAGATATAAGGGCCTCAAAACCTCATGTTTGCACCGAGACTAAAGATTTGAAAAGCTTATAATAGGGGTTTTCCAATGCCAAAGAACAATGAAATGGCTTACTCTCCTCGCAACCTTAATGGAATCATGAAGCCTCATGGACTCTAGTCATTCCCCCGAGTAAGGAATGAACCGCCATATAATTATACTTTTTGAAGAAACCACTTTAGCAAAGAAAAAATGAAAATTATTGTTTTTTGTTGACGCAAATCACCAATTCATCGCGATGCACCTACATCAAATACACCAAGTATGTAAATATTTGTGGCATAGCTCACAAAATGGAGCCGAGTCATTTAATCACTTTTCCATTTTGAAATCAACTCGTAACGAACTCCAACACTTAAAGCACTTCCTCCTAGTCCCTTTTTAGCATTTGGTAGGCACAATTCCACTCTTCTTTTACAGAATCTTCCCTTCATTCCTTCTTCCTCTCGTGGACTAATCACCATTGTCGCCTGATCTCCTCCATAAAATTATTTTATCACATTCCAGTTTATCCATGCACACATTCAAATAATCTATTTCAGGGAAATCAACATTTCCATTTCTTCTATAGTCACAATTGCACAATTTATAATCATATTTTCCTTTCTCCGTACCAGTGAAATACAAATCAATAGTATCTTCATTACAATTAACTTTTACCTCCTTCCCCTTCACTTCTTTCTCTTCTTCACACTCTTTTACTCCATCATAATTGTGCAGATCACCATCCTCGTTACCATTAGAAGACTCGAACAATTTAAACATGGCCTCTTTCTTTGGCACTGCCAAAGTCTGTATTTTACTCACAGTTGCATTGTCCAATACATTGCATCTTCTAAATGGCCTATTGGGCATGGTTGCAATTTCATCTTATTTATCTTGCTTCATTGCCTCAACTGTTGCAAGCTTTGGAACAATTGTAAACTGTTCCTTCTCCTTCCCTAACTCTTTCAAAAGTATGTTTCCAAAAATTAAACACAACTTCAATTTATCTTCATTTTCTTCTGTTGTATTCTTCAACAAATCCAAAGTCTACTAATTTACTTCTTTCTGTATCATGTATGTATTCAATTATCCATTATGAACAACTTGTCTATCGAATTTTCATGGTTTTTGCTAAAGTAAATGACATTTATGTATTGGCATCAAAAAAACACAATCTCATATTTGTAAGTACAATTTTCAAATCTCTCCTTCCGCTGTAGTCCGAATAAATTTCATGTTTGAGCTTGTTCTTAATCCTCCTCTCCCTCTTCCAAATGACGGGCTCTTCCACTAGAGAAATCTCATCTTCCTCTAAAGAACACTCCTTTCCCCCCATCTCCTAGTGTATTTGCGTGAGATGCGCTTACTTCCTATTGCTCATTTTGATAACCTTCACCAAGTTGTTGTAGTGTCCGCATGCACATGACAATCTAGCTCTACATTGAGATGTGTTTCGTTGTGTCCTTGAAATTTTCTCTTTCGCCTTCAAATCCAAATTGATGTGCCCATTCATATACCTTTGACACTTTCTCCTTATTGTCTTTCGCATGCCTTGCCAGCAATTTAATTTACAAAACTCCTCTGTACACACTTGCAAGCTCTTGTGTCTTTGCTTCAAATTTTGCAACTTTTGTAACAAATGTGTTCGGTAAAATGCAAGCATATGTTTTTCCTTCATCTTTTTAACCATCCACTCCTGTGTTTTAATTTTACCTTTGCATGTACCCTTCATATTGGTATCTGCATGATCCCACCTATAAGATGCATGTCCCCTAAATCTTGTGATTGCAAACTTCATCGTTGTCGGGTCTTCAATTGGATCATAGTCGAAATAATTCTCCATCTCTGATATCAGATTCCAATTTCCATTGTACTTGGGAGGATCAAATCACAATTCACTCCTACCTTTTGCCATTGCCTTGAAAATCTTCTCTCTACTTTATTTTTGCCTTCATCTTCCGAGTTGATTTTGGGTGTTACTTCTTCGTCACAAGAATCACCGATGTCCACCATTCCTACTCCTCTGCTTTGTGTCATTTTCATCGCATCGAACCCAGTTGTGATGAATCTCAGCATCTCCATGACCATCGGGTTTGTTCCTTCTCCTTCCCTAACTCTTTCAAAAGCATGTTTCCAAAAATTAAACACAAGTTCGATTTATCTTCATTTTCTTCTACCCTATTCTTCAACAAATCCAAAGTCTACTAATTAACTTCTTTCTGTATCATGTATGTATTGAATTATCCATTATGAACAACTTGTTTATCGAATTTTCATCGTTTTTGCTGATGTAAATGACATTTATGTACTGGCATCAAAAAACACAATCTCCTACTTGTAAGTACAATTTTGAAATCTCACCTTCCACTTTAGTCTTAATAAATTGCATGGTTGAGCTTGTTCTTATTGCTCCTTTATCTCTTCCAAACGACGAGCCCTTCCACTCGAGAAATCTTATCTTCCTCTAAAGAAAACTTCTTTCCGCCTGTCTTCTAGTGTGTTTGCGTGAGATGTGCTTACTTCCTCTTTCTCATTCTGGTAACCTTCACCACTATTGCAATGTACACGTTCACATAACAATCTAGCTCTACCTTGAGATGTGTTTCATTGTATCCTTGGAATTTTATCTTTTGCCTTCAAATCCATATTGATGTACCCATTCATATATCTTTGACACTTTCTCCTTATTGTCTTTTTCATGCCTTGCCAACAATTTAATTTACAAAACCCCTATGTGCACACTTGCAGGCTCTTTAGTCTTTGCTTCAAATTTTGCAACTTTGTAACAAATGTATTCGGTAATATGGAGACATGTGTTTTCCATTCATCTTTTTAACCATCCACTCCTGTGTTTTAATTTTGTCTTTGCATGTACCCTTCATATTGGTTTCTACATGATTCCACCATTAAGATACATGTCCCCACAATCTTGTGATTGCAAACTTCACCGTTTTTGGGTCCTCAATTGACTCACTGTTGAAATACTTCTCCATCTCCGATATCGGATTCTAATTTCCACTATACTTGGGAGGATCAAATCACAGTTCGCTCCAAACTTTTTCCATTGCCTTCAAAATCTGCTCTCTACTTTATTTTTGCATTCATCTTCCGAGCTGATTTTAGGTGTTACTTCTTCGTCACAATAATCATCGATGTCCACCATTCCTACTCTACTTCATATCATTTTCATCGCATCGAACCCAGTTGTGATGAATCTCTGCATTTCCATAACCATTGGGTTTTTACCTCTTGGTTCCTCACGTTTGAAACATAATCCTCTTTGTGTCATTCTAAGGAAAGTTCTCTGCAGTTGCAAGTCTCTTTTCTCTCTTCTTTACCCACATCTTTGCCTTAAACTTTGTAACCATACTCTCCCAAGATTTGTTTTTGTCTTTTACTCTATGAGATTCCCATCAGTTTGCACCTGATACGACCATCAAGATGCATGTCCTTAAAAATTTGTGCTTGTTATCTACACTCTTCTTAGGTCTTCAATCGACTCATAGTCGAAATGCTTCTCAATCTCTGACATCCACTGCATCAATTCTTCTAGATTCAAATTTCCATTGTAATTAGGAGGATCGAATCGGGCTTTGCTCCTAACTTTTGTCGTTTCCTTCAAAACTTTACGCTCTTCTTCATTTTCCAATTTAATTTCGGTTCTTAATTCTTCATTATCATCGCTAATGTCCACCATTGGTACTCCTCTAATTTGTCTCATTTCCATCATATAGAACCTCGTTGTGATGCCTCTTAACGTCTCTATACTTGAAAGGCCTGAACCACTTGGCGTCACGTGCCTCTACGACCATGTCCTATGGGTTTCATCTTTTCATGCGTGTAATCTCCTCTTCCTCAATAGAAGTCTCATATTTCGTTGTTTTCTAGCGTGCTTGCGTAAGACATCTTTGCTTTCTCAAGGTGCATGTATGTTCAATTTTTTTGCTTGCAATCTTCACTATTTTTGAGTCCTCAATATACTCGTAGACAAAATGCTTCTCCCTCTCTGATATCCATATTCAAAGTTTAATTAATTCAGCCGTCAATTTCATGTAAATTTATATTTTGCGTCTAATCTATATTACAATTCAACAATTTATAACTATTTTCATTTCACCATAGTGGTGCAATAAGTAACATCATTATCTTCGTTACAATTAATATTTACATCTCTCCGCTTCATTTCTTTTCTCTCTTCACACTCTTCCACCAAACTCAAATGAAACTTTGAATTTACAAAGCTCAATTAAAATCAAAATTCATCAATTCAAGTCTAAATCAACCAAAACTCAAATGAAGACGAAGTTCCAACAAACCCAATTGTAACTTAAAGTTCACAAAACTAAAAAAAAAAAAAATTGACCAGCTTAATTGGAAATAGATTAAAACTCAGCATTCTCCAAATTGAAATGGAACTCAACCGAAAATGGAAGTTTGTCAAAGTTAACCAAACATCAACGAAAATCAAAGTTAACCAAAGTCAATTTAAAATCTATGGTCGCCAAACCCTAAAAAAATAAAACATTGCAAAAATAAAAGTTTTATAAACTCATTCAAAAGCAAAGTTTGAAAAGAACGTGTATCACACGAATATGAAAAATCAGGTCAACATAGTCTCCAAAAATGTAAGATGGTCATATGTGCACTATTTTATTCTATACTATTATCTATCATATGAAATTGAAAAACAAAATTCACCCCAATCAATTCAAACTCAATAGAAAATCAATGCTCTCCAACTCAATTGAAAATTAATATTTTTGAAACTCAAATAAATCTCAAAGTTAACCAAACTCCGCTAGAAATCAATAGAAAATGAAAGTTGGCCAATCTCAATAAAAATCGAAGTTCGTCAAACTCGACTAAAATAAATGGTTTCCAAACTCAATCAGATCTCCAAGCTCAATTGAAAACCATAGTTTCTCAAAATCAATTCGAACTCAATCGAAAATTAAAAATTGTCAAATTCGATGAAACATCAATGGAAATTAAAAGTCCACCAAACCCAATTGAACATAGATGGAAAATCAAAGTTTCTTTGATTGAATGAAGATAAGGGCCTCAAAACCTCATGTCTGCACAAGGACTCAAGATTTGAAATGATTATTATAGGAATTTTCCAATGGCAAAGAACAATGAAAGGGCTTACTCTCCTCCCAACCTTAATAACATCATGAAGCCTTATGGACTCTAGTCATACCCCCGAGCAAGGAATGGACTGCCATATATTATACTTTCTGAAGAAAACACTTTAGCAAAGACAAAACTTAAATTATTGTTTTTTTGTTGATGCAAATCACCCATTCGTCGCGATGCTCCAACATCAAATACACCAAGTAGGAAAATATTTGTGTTATAGCTCACAATATGGAGCCGAGTCATTTAATCACTTTTCCAATTCAAAATCAACTCGTAATGAACTTGAACACTTAAAACACTTCCTCCTAGTCCCTTTTGAGCATTTGATGGGCACAATTCCACTCTTCTTTTAAAGAATCTTCCATTCATTCCTTCTTCCTCTCGTGGACTAACTACCATTGTCACTTGTCCTCCTCCACAAAATTCTTTTATCCCGTTCCAATTTATCCATGCACACATTCAAATAATCTTTTTCAAGTAAATTCAAGATTTCCATTTCATTTATATTCACAATTGCACAATTTATAATCATATTTTCCTTTCACCGTACTAGTGAAATACAAATCAACAATATCTTCATTACAATTAACTTTTACCTCCTTCCCCTTCACTTCTTTCTCTTCTTCACACTCTTTTACTCTATCATGAGTGTGCAGATCAACATCCTCATTACCATTAGTAGACTCAAAAAATTTAAACATGGCCTCTTTCTTTGGCACTGTCAAAATCTATATTTTACTCCTAGATGTTTTGTCCAATACATTGCATCCTCTAAAGGCTCTTGGGCATGTCTACAATTTCATTTTCTTTATCTCGCTTCATTGCCTCAACTATTGCAACCTTCGTAACAATTGTAAAGTGTTCCTTCTCTTTCCTTAACTCTTTCAAAAGTATGTTTCCAAAAATTCAACACAACTTTTATTTATCTTCATTTTCTTCTACCCTATTCTTCAACAAATCCAAAGTCTACTTATTTACTTCTTTTTATATAATGTATTTATTCAATTATCCAATATGAACAAATTGTCTATCGAGTTTTCGTCATTTTTGCTAAAGTAAATGACATTTATCTACTGGCATCAAAAAACACAATCTCATACTTGTAAGTACAATTTTGAAATCTCACCTTCCGCTTTAGTCTGAATAAACTTCATGCTTGAGATTTTTAATTTTCCTCCTCTACCTCTTCCAAATGACGGGCTCTTCCACTCGAGAAATCTGATCTTCCTCTAAAGAACACTCCTTTCCCCCCGTCTTCTAGTGTGTTTTCCTGTGATGTGCTTACTTCCTCTTGCTCGTTCTGATAACCTTCACCACTGTGTCAGTGTCCGCGTGCACATGACAATCTAGCTCTACCTTGAGATCTTTTTCATTGTGTCCTTGAAATTTTCTCTTCCGCCTTCAAATCCTTATTGATGTACCCATTCATATATCTTTGACACTTTCTCCTTATTTTCTTTCGCATGCCTTGCGAGCAATTTAATTTACAAAACCCCTTTGTGCACACATGCAGGCTCTTCTGTCTTTGCATGAAATTTTGCAACTTTTGTAACAAATGTGTTCGATAATATACAAGCATGTGTTTTGCCTTCATATTTTTAACCATCCACTCCTGTGTTTTAGTTTTGTCTTTGCATGTACCCTTTATATTTGTTTCTGCATGATCCCACCATTAAGATGCATGTCCCCTGAATCTTGTGATTGCAAACTTCATCACTTTTGGATCTTCAATTGACTCACAGTCAAAATAATTCTCCATCTCTGATATCGGATTCCACTTTCCACTGTACTTGGGACGATCAAATCATAGTTTTCTGCTAACTTTTGCCATTGCCTTCAAAATCTTCTCTCTGCTTTATTTTTTCCTTCATCTTCCAAGTTGATTTTGGGTGTTACTTCTTCGTCACAATAATCCTCGATGTCCAGCATTCCTACTCCTCTACTTTGTGTCATTTTCATCGCACCGAACCCAGTTGTGATGAATCTCAGCATCTCCATAACCATCAGGTTTGTACCTCTTGGCTCCCCACGTTTGAAACATCATCCTCTTTGTGTCATTCTAAGGCTAGTTCTCTACAGTTGCAAGTCTCTTCTCTCTCTTCTTTACCCACATCTTTACCTTGAACTTTGTAACGATACTCTTCCAAGATTTGTTTTTTTCTTTCACTCTACGAGCTTCCCATCAATTTGCACATGATATGACCATCAAGACGCATGTCCGTAAAAATTTTCTGCTTGTGATCTATTGCATCAATTCTTCTGGATTCAAATTTCCATTATAATTAGGAGGATCGAATCGGGGTTTGCTCCTAACTTTTGTCATTTCCTTCAAAACTTTACTCTCTTCTTCATTTTCTAATTTAATTTCGATTCTTAATTCTTCATTACCATAGTTGATGTCCACCATTGGTACTCCTCTAATTTGTGCCATTTCCATCATATCGAAACGCATTGTGATGCCTCTCAACTTCTCTAAACTTGAAAGGCCTGCAACTCTCGGTGCCTCGTGCCTCTAGGACTACGTCCTATGGGTGTCATCTTTTCATGCATGTAATCTCCTCTTCCTCTATAGAAGTCTCATTTTCTGTTGTCTTCTAGTGGGCTTGCGTAAGACATCCTTGCTTTCTCAAGGTGCATGTCCGTTCAATTTTATTGCTTGCAAACTTCACTCTTTTTGAGTCCTGAATATACTCGTAGACAAAATGCTTCTCCCTCTCTGATATCAATATTCAAAGTTCAATTAATTCCAATGAGTATAATAAAAAATGAAATTCATAATGGCTGGCAAAGTATACAAGGAATTTTTTTATGCTCGGATGTCTAAATTAGCCATCAATTTTCATGTAAATTTACATTCTACGTCTTATCTATATTAGAATCCAACAATTTATAATTATTTTTATCTCACCATAGTGGTGAAATAACAGACAACATTATCTTCGTTACAATTAGCATTTACATCTCTCTGCTTCATTTCTTATCTCTCTTCACACTCCACCAAACTCAAAACAAACTCTGAATTTACAAAGCTCAATTAAAAATCTAAATTCATCAATTCAAGTCAAAATCCACCAAAACTCAAATGAAGATGAAGTTTCAAAGTTCACAAAACTCAAAAAAATAAAAATTGACCAGCTTAATTGGAAATTGATTAAAACTCAGCATTCTCCAAATAGAAATGAAACTCACACGAAAAAGGAAGTTTGTCAAAGTAAACCAACCATCAACGAAAATCAAAGTTAACCAAACTAAATTTAAAATCTATGGTCGCCAAACCCAATAAAAAACAAAACATTGCGAGAATAAAACTTTTATAAACTCGTTCAAAAACAAAGTTTGAAAACGTGTATCACATGAATATGAAATCAGATCAACATAGTCTCCAATAATGTTAGATGGCCATATGCACACTATTTTATTCTATACTATTATCTATCGTTTGAAATTGAAAGTCAATTGAAAATCAAAATTCACCCCAATCAATTGAAACTCAATAGAAAATCAATGCTCACCAATTCAATTGAAAATAAATCTTTTTGAAACTCAAATAAATCTCAAAGTTAACCAAACTCCACTAGAACTCAATAGAAAATGAAAGTTGACCAAGCTCAATTAAAATAAAAGTTTGTTAAACTCGACTAAAATAAATGGTCTCCAAACTCAATCAGATCTCCAAGCTCAATTGAAAACCACAATTTCTCAAAATCAATTGGAACTCAATCGAAAAATAAAAATTGTCAAAGTCGATGAAACATCAATGGAAATTAGAAGTCCACCAAACCCAATTGAAAATAGATCGAAAATAAAAGTTTCTTCGATTGAACGAATATAAGGGCCTCAAAGCTTCATGTCTGCACCAAGACTAAAGATATCAAATGCTTATTATAGGGAATTTCCAATGGCAAAGAAGAATGAAAGGGCTTGCTCTCCTCCCAACCTTAATGACATCATGAAGCCTCATGGACTCTAGTCATACCCCCGAGCAAAGAATGGACAACCATATAATTACGCTTTATGAAGAAAACACTTTACCAAAGACAAAATTTAAATTCATGTTTTTTGTTGATGCAAATCACCCATTCGTCGCAATGCTCCTACATCAAATACACCAAGAAGGAAAATATTTGTGGCATAGCTCACAAAATGGAGCCAAGTCATTTAATCACTATTCTAATTTGAAATCAACTCGTAATGAACTCCAACACTTAAAGCACTTCGTCCTAGTCCCTTTTGAGCATTTGGTGGGCACAATTCCACTCTTCTATTAGAGAATCTTCCCTTCATTCCTTCTTCCTCTCGTGGACTAATTACCATTGTCGTCTGACCTCCTCCACAAAATTCTTTTATCCTGTTCCAATTTATCCATGCGTACATTCAAATAATCTATTCCAGGTAAATAAAAGATTTCCATTTCATCTATATTCACAACTGCACAATTTATAATCATATTTTCCTTTCACCGTACCAGTGAAATACAACTCAACAATATCTTCATTACAATTAAATTTTACCTCCTTCCCCTTCACTTCTTTCATCAATTCAAGTTTAAATCAACCAAAACTCAAATGAAGACGACGTTTCAACAAACCCGATTGAAACTCAAAGTTCACAAAACTCAAAAAAAATCAAAATTGACCAGCTTAATTGGAAATAGATTTAAACTCAACACTCTACAAAATTGAAAGGGGACTCAACCGAAAATGGAAGTTCGTCAAAGTTAACCAAATCTCAACGAAAATAAAAGTTAACCAAACTCAATTTAAAATCTATGGTCGCCAAATCCAATAAAAAATAAAACATCAAAAGAATAAAAGTTCTATAAACTCATTCAAAATCAAAGTTTGACAACAACCTATATCACATGAATATGAAAACTCAGATCAACATAGTCTCCAATAATGTTAGATGGCCATATGTACACTATTTTTTTCTATACTATTATCTATCATATGAAATTGAAAATCAAAATTCACCCCAAACAATTGAAACTCAATAGAAAATCAATGCTCACCAACATAATTCAAAATAAATGTTTTTGAAACTCAAATAAATCTCAAAGTTAACCAAACTCCGCTAAAACTAAATAGAAAATGAAAGTTGACCAAGCTCAATTAAAATCAAATTTTGTCAAAGTCGACACAAATAAATTGTCTCCAAACTCAATCAGATCTCCAAGCTCAACTGAAAACCACAGTTTCTCAAAATCAATTCGAACTCAATCAAAAATTAAAAATTGTCAAAGTCGCTGAAACATCAATGGAAATTAAAAGTCCACCAAACCCAATTGAAAATAGATGGAAAATCAAAGTTTGTTCGATTGAACGAATATAAGGGCCTCAAAACTTCATGTTTGTACCAAGACTCAAGATTTGAAATGCTTAACCATAGGGATTTTCCAATGGCAAAGAATAATTAAAGGGCTTGCTCTCCTCCCAACCTTAATGACATCAAGAAGCCTCATGGACTCTAGTCATACCCCCGAGCAAGGAATGGACCATCGTATAATTATCCTTTACGAAGAAAACTCTTTAACAAAGACAAAATTTAAATTATTATTTTTTTGTTGATGCAAATCACCCATTCATCGCAATGCTCCTACATCAAATACACCAAGTAGGAAAATATTTGTGGCATAGCTCACAAAATGTAGCCGGGTCATTTAATCACCTCTCCAATTCGAAATCAACTCGTAACAAACTCCAACACTTAAAGCACTTCCTCCTAGTCCCTTTTGAGCATTTGGTGGGCACGATTCTACTCTTCTTTTACAGAATCTTCCCTTCATTCCTTCTTCCTCTCGTAGAGTAATCATTGTTGTCACCTGACCTCCTCAACAAAATTCTTTTATCCCGTTCCAATTTATCGATGCACACATTCAAATAATCTATTTCACGTAAATTAAAGATTTCCATTTTGTCTATATTCACAATTGCACAATTTATAATCATATTTTCCTTTCACCATACCATTGAAATACAAATAAACAATATCT
>MU223095.1:267061-302283 GCA_018584345.1 Thuja plicata | reverse complement strand
AATGGAGCCGAGTCATTTAATCACTTTTCCATTTTGAAATCAACTCGTAACGAACTCCAACACTTAAAGCACTTCCTCCTAGTCCCTTTTTAGCATTTGGTAGGCACAATTCCACTCTTCTTTTACAAAATCTTCCCTTCATTCCTTCTTCCTCTCGTGGACTAATCACCATTGTCGCCTGATCTCCTCCACAAAATTATTTTATCCCATTCCAGTTTATCCATGCACACATTCAAATAATCTATTTCAGGGAAATCAACATTTCGATTTCTTCTATATTCACAAATGCACAATCTATAATCATATTTTCCTTTCACCGTACCAGTGAAATACAAATCAACAGTATCTTCATTACAATTAACTTTTACCTCCTTCCCCTTTACTTCTTTCTCTTCTTCACACTCTTTTACTCCATCATGATTGTGCAGATCACCATCCTCGTTACCATTAGAAGACTCAAACAATTTAAACATGGCCTCTTTCTTTGGCACTGTCAAAGTCTGTATTTTACTCACAGTTGCATTGTCCAATACATTGCATCTTCTAAATGGCTATTGGGCATGGTTGCAATTTAATCTTCTTTATCTCACTTCATTGCCTCAACTGTTGCAAGCTTTGGAACAATTGTAAACTGTTCCTTCTCCTTCCCTAACTCTTTCAAAACTATGTTTCGAAAAATTAAACACAACTTTGATTTCTCTTCATTTTCTTCTGTTGTATTCTTCAACAAATCCAAAGTCTACTAATTTACTTCTTTCTGTATCATGTATGTATTCAATTATCCATTATGAACAACTTGTCTATCGAATTTTCGTGGTTTTTGCTAAAGTAAATGGCATTTATGTATTGGCATCAAAAAAACACAATCTCATATTTGTAAGTACAATTCTCAAATCTCTCCTTCCGCTTTAGTGCAAATAAACTTCATGTTTGAGCTTGTTCTTGATCCTCCTCTCCGTCTTCCAAATGACGGGCTCTTCCAATCGAGAATTCTCATCTTCCTCTAAAGAACAATCCTTTCCCCCCGTCTCCTAGTGTATTTGCGTGAGATGCGCTTACTTCCTATTGCTCATTTTGATAACCTTCACCAAGTTGTTGCAGTGTCCGCATGCACATGACAATCTAGCTCTACCTTGAGATGTGTTTCGTTGTGTCCTTGAAATTTTCTCTTCCGCCTTCAAATCCAAATTGATGTGCCCATTCATATACCTTTGACACTTTCTCCTTATTGTCTTTCGCATGCCTTGCAAGCAATTTAATTTACAAAACTCCTCTGTACACACTTGCAAGCTCTTGTGTCTTTGCTTCAAATTTTGCAACTTTTGTAACAAATGTGTTTGATAATATGCAAGCATATGTTTTTCCTTCATCTTTTTAACCATCCACTCCTGTTTTTTAATTTTACCTTTGCATGTACCCTTCATATTGCTATCTGCATCATCCCACCTATAAGATGCATGTCCCCTAAATCTTGTGATTGCAAACTTCATCGTTTTCGGGTCTTCAATTGGATCATAGTCGAAATAATTCTCCATCTCTGATATCAGATTCCAATTTCCACTGTACTTGGGAGGATCAAATCACAATTCACTCCTAACTTTTGCCATTGCATTCAAAATCTTCTCTCTACTTTATTTTTTCCTTGATCTTCCGAGTTGATTTTGGCTGTTACTTCTTCGTCACAAGAATCACCGATGTCCACCATTCCTACTCCTCTGCTTTGTGTCATTTTCATCGCATCGAACCCAGTTGTGATGAATCTCAGCATCTCCATGACCATCGGGTTTGTTCCTACTCCTTCCCTAACTCTTTCAAAAGTATGTTTCAAAAAATAAAACACAAGTTCAATTTATCTTCATTTTCTTCTACCCTATTCTTCAACAAATCCAAAGTCTACTAATTTACTTCTTTATGTATCATGTATGTATTCAGTTATCCATTATGCACAACTTGTTTATCGAATTTTCATCGTTTTTGCTGATGTAAATGACATTTATGTACTGGCATCAAAAAACATAATCTCATACTTGTAAGTACAATTTTGAAATCTCACCTTCCACTTTAGTCTTAATAAACTGCATGGTTGAGCTTGTTCTTATTGCTCCCCTATCTCTTCCAAATGACGAGCCCTTCCACTCGAGAAATATTATCTTCCTCTAAAGAACACTTCTTTCCGCCCGTCTTCTAGTGTGTTTGCGTGAGATGTGCTTACTTCCTCTTTCTCATTCTGGTAACCTTCACCACTATTGCAGTGTACACGTTCACATAACAATCTAGCTCTACCTTGGGATGTGTTTCATTGTATCCTTGAAAATTTATCTTTTGCCTTCAAATCCATATTGATGTGCCCATTCATATATCTTTGACACTTTCTCCTTATTGTCTTTTTTATGCCTTGCCAACAATTTAATTTACAAAACCCCTATGTGCACACTTGCAGGCTCTTTAGTCTTTGCTTCAAATTTTGCAACTTTGCAACAAATGTATTTGGTAATATGCAGACATGTGTTTTCCAGTCATCTTTTTAACCATCCACTCCTGTGTTTTAATTTTGTCTTTGCATGTACCCTTCATATTGGTTTCTGCATGATTCCACCATTAAGATACATGTCCCCACAATCTTGTGATTGCAAACTTCACCGTTTTTGGGTCCTCAATTAACTCACTATTGAAATAATTCTGCATCTCCGATATCGGATTCTAATTTCCTCTATACTTGGGAGGATCAAATCAAAGTTCGCTCCTAACTTTTTCCTTTGCCTTCAAAATCTGCTCTCTACTTTATTTTTGCATTCATCTTCCGAGCTGATTTTAGGTGTTACTTCTTCGTCACAATAATCATCGATGTCCACCATTCCTACTCTACTTTATATCATTTTCATTGCATCGAACCCAGCTGTGATGAATCTCAGCATTTCCATAACCATTGGGTTTGTACCTCTTGGTTCCCCATGTTTGAAACATAGTCCTCTTTGTGTCATTCTAAGGAAAGTTCTCTGCAGTTGCAAGTCTCTTTTCTCTCTTCTTTACCCACATCTTTGCCTTAAACTTTGTAACCATACTCTCCCAAGATTTGTTTTTGTCTTTTACTCTATGAGATTCCCATCAGTTTGCACCTGATACGACCATCAAGATGCATGTCCTTAAAAATTTGTGCTTGTCATCTACACTCTTCTTAGGTCTTCAATCGACTCATAGTCGAAATGCTTCTCCATCTCTGATATCCATTGCATCAATTCTTCTGGATTCAAATTTCCATTGTAATTAGGAGGATCGAATCGGGGTTTGCTCCTAACTTTTATCGTTTCCTTCAAAACTTTACTCTGTTCTTTATTTTCCAATTTAATTTGGGTTCTTAATTCTTCATTATCATCGCTGATGTCCACCATTGGTACTCCTGTAATTTGTGTCATTTCCATCATATAGAACCTCGTTGTGATGCCTCTCAACGTCTCTATACTTGAAAGGCCTGAACCACTTGGCGTCACGTGCCTCTACGACCATGTCCTATGGGTTTCATCTTTTCATGCGTGTAATTTCCTCTTCCTCAATAGAAGTCTCATATTTCATTGTCTTCTAGCGTGCTTGCGTAAGACATCCTTGCTTTCTCAAGGTGCATGTATGTTCAATTTTTTTGCTTGCAATCTCACTCTTTTTGAGTCCTCAATATACTCGTAGACAAAATGCTTCTCCCTCTCCGATATCCATATTCAAATTTTAATTAATTCCAATGAGTATAATAAACAATGAAAGTCATAATGGCTGGCAAAGTATAGAAGGAATTTTTTTATGCTCGGATGTCTAAATCAGCCGTCGATTTCAAGTAAATTTATATTTTGCGTCTCATCTATATTACAATTCAACAATTTATAACTATTTTCATTTCACCATAGTGGTGCAATAAGTAACATCATTATCTTCGTTACAATTAATATTTACATCTCTCCGCTTCATTTCTTTTCTCTCTTCACACTCTTCCACCAAACTCAAATGAAACTTTGAATTTACAAAGCTCAATTAAAATCAAAATTCATCAATTCAAGTCTAAATCAACCAAAACTCAAATGAAGACGAAGTTCCAACAAACCCAATTGTAACTTAAAGTTCACAAAACTAAAAAAAAAAAAAATTGACCAGCTTAATTGGAAATAGATTAAAACTCAGCATTCTCCAAATTGAAATGGAACTCAACCGAAAATGGAAGTTTGTCAAAGTTAACCAAACATCAACGAAAATCAAAGTTAACCAAAGTCAATTTAAAATCTATGGTCGCCAAACCCTAAAAAAATAAAACATTGCAAAAATAAAAGTTTTATAAACTCATTCAAAAGCAAAGTTTGAAAAGAACGTGTATCACACGAATATGAAAAATCAGGTCAACATAGTCTCCAAAAATGTAAGATGGTCATATGTGCACTATTTTATTCTATACTATTATCTATCATATGAAATTGAAAAACAAAATTCACCCCAATCAATTCAAACTCAATAGAAAATCAATGCTCTCCAACTCAATTGAAAATTAATATTTTTGAAACTCAAATAAATCTCAAAGTTAACCAAACTCCGCTAGAAATCAATAGAAAATGAAAGTTGGCCAATCTCAATAAAAATCGAAGTTCGTCAAACTCGACTAAAATAAATGGTTTCCAAACTCAATCAGATCTCCAAGCTCAATTGAAAACCATAGTTTCTCAAAATCAATTCGAACTCAATCGAAAATTAAAAATTGTCAAATTCGATGAAACATCAATGGAAATTAAAAGTCCACCAAACCCAATTGAACATAGATGGAAAATCAAAGTTTCTTTGATTGAATGAAGATAAGGGCCTCAAAACCTCATGTCTGCACAAGGACTCAAGATTTGAAATGATTATTATAGGAATTTTCCAATGGCAAAGAACAATGAAAGGGCTTACTCTCCTCCCAACCTTAATAACATCATGAAGCCTTATGGACTCTAGTCATACCCCCGAGCAAGGAATGGACTGCCATATATTATACTTTCTGAAGAAAACACTTTAGCAAAGACAAAACTTAAATTATTGTTTTTTTGTTGATGCAAATCACCCATTCGTCGCGATGCTCCAACATCAAATACACCAAGTAGGAAAATATTTGTGTTATAGCTCACAATATGGAGCCGAGTCATTTAATCACTTTTCCAATTCAAAATCAACTCGTAATGAACTTGAACACTTAAAACACTTCCTCCTAGTCCCTTTTGAGCATTTGATGGGCACAATTCCACTCTTCTTTTAAAGAATCTTCCATTCATTCCTTCTTCCTCTCGTGGACTAACTACCATTGTCACTTGTCCTCCTCCACAAAATTCTTTTATCCCGTTCCAATTTATCCATGCACACATTCAAATAATCTTTTTCAAGTAAATTCAAGATTTCCATTTCATTTATATTCACAATTGCACAATTTATAATCATATTTTCCTTTCACCGTACTAGTGAAATACAAATCAACAATATCTTCATTACAATTAACTTTTACCTCCTTCCCCTTCACTTCTTTCTCTTCTTCACACTCTTTTACTCTATCATGAGTGTGCAGATCAACATCCTCATTACCATTAGTAGACTCAAAAAATTTAAACATGGCCTCTTTCTTTGGCACTGTCAAAATCTATATTTTACTCCTAGATGTTTTGTCCAATACATTGCATCCTCTAAAGGCTCTTGGGCATGTCTACAATTTCATTTTCTTTATCTCGCTTCATTGCCTCAACTATTGCAACCTTCGTAACAATTGTAAAGTGTTCCTTCTCTTTCCTTAACTCTTTCAAAAGTATGTTTCCAAAAATTCAACACAACTTTTATTTATCTTCATTTTCTTCTACCCTATTCTTCAACAAATCCAAAGTCTACTTATTTACTTCTTTTTATATAATGTATTTATTCAATTATCCAATATGAACAAATTGTCTATCGAGTTTTCGTCATTTTTGCTAAAGTAAATGACATTTATCTACTGGCATCAAAAAACACAATCTCATACTTGTAAGTACAATTTTGAAATCTCACCTTCCGCTTTAGTCTGAATAAACTTCATGCTTGAGATTTTTAATTTTCCTCCTCTACCTCTTCCAAATGACGGGCTCTTCCACTCGAGAAATCTGATCTTCCTCTAAAGAACACTCCTTTCCCCCCGTCTTCTAGTGTGTTTTCCTGTGATGTGCTTACTTCCTCTTGCTCGTTCTGATAACCTTCACCACTGTGTCAGTGTCCGCGTGCACATGACAATCTAGCTCTACCTTGAGATCTTTTTCATTGTGTCCTTGAAATTTTCTCTTCCGCCTTCAAATCCTTATTGATGTACCCATTCATATATCTTTGACACTTTCTCCTTATTTTCTTTCGCATGCCTTGCGAGCAATTTAATTTACAAAACCCCTTTGTGCACACATGCAGGCTCTTCTGTCTTTGCATGAAATTTTGCAACTTTTGTAACAAATGTGTTCGATAATATACAAGCATGTGTTTTGCCTTCATATTTTTAACCATCCACTCCTGTGTTTTAGTTTTGTCTTTGCATGTACCCTTTATATTTGTTTCTGCATGATCCCACCATTAAGATGCATGTCCCCTGAATCTTGTGATTGCAAACTTCATCACTTTTGGATCTTCAATTGACTCACAGTCAAAATAATTCTCCATCTCTGATATCGGATTCCACTTTCCACTGTACTTGGGACGATCAAATCATAGTTTTCTGCTAACTTTTGCCATTGCCTTCAAAATCTTCTCTCTGCTTTATTTTTTCCTTCATCTTCCAAGTTGATTTTGGGTGTTACTTCTTCGTCACAATAATCCTCGATGTCCAGCATTCCTACTCCTCTACTTTGTGTCATTTTCATCGCACCGAACCCAGTTGTGATGAATCTCAGCATCTCCATAACCATCAGGTTTGTACCTCTTGGCTCCCCACGTTTGAAACATCATCCTCTTTGTGTCATTCTAAGGCTAGTTCTCTACAGTTGCAAGTCTCTTCTCTCTCTTCTTTACCCACATCTTTACCTTGAACTTTGTAACGATACTCTTCCAAGATTTGTTTTTTTCTTTCACTCTACGAGCTTCCCATCAATTTGCACATGATATGACCATCAAGACGCATGTCCGTAAAAATTTTCTGCTTGTGATCTATTGCATCAATTCTTCTGGATTCAAATTTCCATTATAATTAGGAGGATCGAATCGGGGTTTGCTCCTAACTTTTGTCATTTCCTTCAAAACTTTACTCTCTTCTTCATTTTCTAATTTAATTTCGATTCTTAATTCTTCATTACCATAGTTGATGTCCACCATTGGTACTCCTCTAATTTGTGCCATTTCCATCATATCGAAACGCATTGTGATGCCTCTCAACTTCTCTAAACTTGAAAGGCCTGCAACTCTCGGTGCCTCGTGCCTCTAGGACTACGTCCTATGGGTGTCATCTTTTCATGCATGTAATCTCCTCTTCCTCTATAGAAGTCTCATTTTCTGTTGTCTTCTAGTGGGCTTGCGTAAGACATCCTTGCTTTCTCAAGGTGCATGTCCGTTCAATTTTATTGCTTGCAAACTTCACTCTTTTTGAGTCCTGAATATACTCGTAGACAAAATGCTTCTCCCTCTCTGATATCAATATTCAAAGTTCAATTAATTCCAATGAGTATAATAAAAAATGAAATTCATAATGGCTGGCAAAGTATACAAGGAATTTTTTTATGCTCGGATGTCTAAATTAGCCATCAATTTTCATGTAAATTTACATTCTACGTCTTATCTATATTAGAATCCAACAATTTATAATTATTTTTATCTCACCATAGTGGTGAAATAACAGACAACATTATCTTCGTTACAATTAGCATTTACATCTCTCTGCTTCATTTCTTATCTCTCTTCACACTCCACCAAACTCAAAACAAACTCTGAATTTACAAAGCTCAATTAAAAATCTAAATTCATCAATTCAAGTCAAAATCCACCAAAACTCAAATGAAGATGAAGTTTCAAAGTTCACAAAACTCAAAAAAATAAAAATTGACCAGCTTAATTGGAAATTGATTAAAACTCAGCATTCTCCAAATAGAAATGAAACTCACACGAAAAAGGAAGTTTGTCAAAGTAAACCAACCATCAACGAAAATCAAAGTTAACCAAACTAAATTTAAAATCTATGGTCGCCAAACCCAATAAAAAACAAAACATTGCGAGAATAAAACTTTTATAAACTCGTTCAAAAACAAAGTTTGAAAACGTGTATCACATGAATATGAAATCAGATCAACATAGTCTCCAATAATGTTAGATGGCCATATGCACACTATTTTATTCTATACTATTATCTATCGTTTGAAATTGAAAGTCAATTGAAAATCAAAATTCACCCCAATCAATTGAAACTCAATAGAAAATCAATGCTCACCAATTCAATTGAAAATAAATCTTTTTGAAACTCAAATAAATCTCAAAGTTAACCAAACTCCACTAGAACTCAATAGAAAATGAAAGTTGACCAAGCTCAATTAAAATAAAAGTTTGTTAAACTCGACTAAAATAAATGGTCTCCAAACTCAATCAGATCTCCAAGCTCAATTGAAAACCACAATTTCTCAAAATCAATTGGAACTCAATCGAAAAATAAAAATTGTCAAAGTCGATGAAACATCAATGGAAATTAGAAGTCCACCAAACCCAATTGAAAATAGATCGAAAATAAAAGTTTCTTCGATTGAACGAATATAAGGGCCTCAAAGCTTCATGTCTGCACCAAGACTAAAGATATCAAATGCTTATTATAGGGAATTTCCAATGGCAAAGAAGAATGAAAGGGCTTGCTCTCCTCCCAACCTTAATGACATCATGAAGCCTCATGGACTCTAGTCATACCCCCGAGCAAAGAATGGACAACCATATAATTACGCTTTATGAAGAAAACACTTTACCAAAGACAAAATTTAAATTCATGTTTTTTGTTGATGCAAATCACCCATTCGTCGCAATGCTCCTACATCAAATACACCAAGAAGGAAAATATTTGTGGCATAGCTCACAAAATGGAGCCAAGTCATTTAATCACTGTTCTAATTTGAAATCAACTCGTAATGAACTCCAACACTTAAAGCACTTCGTCCTAGTCCCTTTTGAGCATTTGGTGGGCACAATTCCACTCTTCTATTAGATAATCTTCTCTTCATTCCTTCTTCCTCTCGTGGACTAATTACCATTGTCGCCTGACCTCCTCCACAAACTTCTTTTATCCTATTCCAATTTATCCATGCGTACATTCAAATAATCTATTTCAGGTAAATACAAGATTTCCATTTCATCTATATTCACAATTGCACAATTTATAATCATATTTTCCTTTCACCGTACCAGTGAAATACAACTCAACAATATCTTCATTACAATTAAGTTTTACCTCCTTCCCCTTCACTTCTTTCTCTTCTTCACACTCTTTTACTCTATCATGAGTGTGCAGATCAACATCCTCATTACCATTAGTAGACTCAAAAAATTTCTCCTTCATTTCTTTTCTCTCTTCACACTCTTCCACCAAACTCAAACGAAACTCTGAATTTAAAAAGCTCAATTAAAAAATCTGAATTCATCAATTCAAGTCTAAATCAACCAAAACTCAAATGAAGATAAAGTTTCAACAAACCCAATTGAGACTCACAGTTCAAAAAACTCAAAAAAATCAAAATTAACAAACATAATTGGAAATCAATTAAAACTTAACATTCTCTAAATTGAAATGAAACTCAATCGAAAATAGAAGTTTGTCAAAGTTAACCAAACTCAATTTAAAATCTGTGGTCGCCAAACCCAATAAAAAATAAAACATTGCGAGAATAAAAGTTTTATAAACTCATTCAAAAATAAAGTTTGACAACAACGTATATCACATGAATATGAAATCAGATCAACATACTCTCCAATAATGGTAGATGGTCATATGTACACTATTTTATTCTATACTATTATCTATCATATGAAATTGAAAGTCAATTGAAAATCAAAATTCACCCCAATCAATTGAGAATCAAAATTCACCCCAGCCAATTAAAATCAAAGTTTGTCAAACTTGAATAAAATAAATGGTCGCCAAACTCAATCAGATCTCCAAGCTCAATTGAAACCCAGAGTTTCTCAAAATCAATTGGAACTCAATCGAAAATTAAAAATTGTCATAGTCAATCAAACATTAATGGAAATTAAAAGTCCACCAAACCCAATTGAAAATAGATGGAAAATCAAAGTTTCTTCAATTGAATGAATATAAGGGCCTCAAAACTTTGTCTCCACCAAGACTCAAGATTTCAAATGCTTATAACAGGGATTTTCCAATGGAACAGAACAATGAAAGGGCTTTCTCTCCTCCCAACCTTAATGACATCATGAAGCGTCATGGACTCTAGTCACACACCCAAGCAAGGAATGGACCGCCATATAATTCTACTTTCTGAAGAAAACACTTTAGCAAAGACAAAATTTAAATTATTGTTTTTTAGTTGATGAAAATCACCCATTCATCACGATACTCCTACACAAAATACACCAAGTAGGAAAATATTTGGCGCGTAGCTCACAAAATGGAACCGAGTCATTTAATCACTTTTCGAATTCGAAATCAACTCGTAACAAACTCAACAACTTAAAGCATTTCCTCCTAGTCCCTTTTTAGAATTTGGTGGGCACAATTTCACTCTTCCTTTTCATAATATTCCCTTCATTCCTTCTTCCTCTCATGGACTAATCACCATCGTTGCCTGACCTCCTCCACAAAATTCTTTTATCTTGTTCCAATTTATCCATGCACACATTCAAATAAACTATTTCAAATAAATTCAAGATTTCCATTTCGTCTATATTGACAATTGCACAATTTATAATCATATTTTCCTTTCAACGTACCAGTGAAATACAAATCAACAATAACTTCATTAAAATTAACTTTTACCTACTTACCTTTCACTTCTTTCTCTTCGTCACACTCTTTTACTCCATCATGAGTGTGCAGATCAACATCCTCATTACCATTAGAAGACTAAAAAAATTTAAACATGGCCTCTTTCTTTGTTACTGTCAAAATTTGTATATTACTCCCAATTGCATTGTCCAATACATTGCATCCTCTAAAGGGCTCTTGGGCATGCTTGACATTTATGTAATGGCATCAAAAACACAATCTTATATTTGTAAGTACAATTTTGAAATCTCACCTTCCACTTTAGTCCGAATAAACTTCATGGTTGATGTTGAGCTTGTTCTTGTTCCTCCTCTACCTCTTCCAATTGACGGGCTCTTCCACTCGAGATATCTCATCTTCCTCTAAAGAACACTCCTTTCCCCTCATCTTCTAGTGTGTTTGCGTGAGATGTGCTTACTTCCTCTTGCTCATTATGATAACCTTCACCACTTTTGCAGTGTCCGCGTGCACATGACAATCTAGCTCTACCTTGGCATTGGTTTTCTTGTGTCCTTGAGATTTTCTCTTCCGCCTTCAAATCCATATGGATGTACCCATTCATATATCTTTGATACTTTCTCTTGATTCTCTTTCACATACCTTGCCAATAATTTAATTTACAAAACCCCTATGTGCACACTTGCATGCTCTTCTGTCTTTTCTTCAAATTTTGCAACTTTTGGAATAAATGTGTTCGGTAATATGCAGGCATGTGTTTTTCCTTCATCTTTTTAACCATCCACTTCTGTGTTTTGATTCTAATTTCCACTGTACTTGGGAGGATCAAATCACAGTTTGCTACTAACTCTTTCTATCGCCTTCAAAATCTGCTCTCTTCTTTATTTTTGCCTTCATCTTCCAAGTTGATTATGGGTGTTACTTCTTCGTCACAATAATAACCTATGTCCACCATTCCTACTCCTCAACTTTACATCAATTTCATCGTATCAAACCCAGTTGCGATGAATCTCAGCATTTCCATAACCATTGCGTTTGTACCTCTTGGTTCCCCACGTTTGAAACATCATCCTCTTTGTGTCATTCTAAGGCAAGTTCTCTACAGTTGCAAGTCTCTTCTCTCTCTTCTTTACCCACATCTTTGCCTTGAAATTTGTAACCATACTCTCCCAAGCATTGTTTTTGTCTTTCACTCTACGAGCTTCCTATCAGTTTGCACATGATACGACCATGAAGACGCATGTCCTTAAAAATTTGTGATTGTCACCTTCACTCTTCTTAGGTCTTCAATCGACTCAGAGTCAAAATGCTTCTCCATCTCTGATATCCTTTGCATAAATTCTTTTGGATTCAAATTTTGCATTGTAATTAGGAGGATCGAATCGGGCTTTGATCCTAACTTTCGTCGTTTCCTTCAAAACTTTACTGTCTTCTTCATTTTCCTATTTTATTTCAGTTCTTAATTCTTCATTATCATCGTTGTTGTCCACCATTGGTACTCCTCTAATTTGTGTCATTTCCATCATATTGAACCTTGTTGTGATTCCTCACAACGTCTCTTAACTTGAAAGGCATGCACCTCTTCATGCCCCGTACCTCTACGACCACGTCGTATGTGTGTCATATTTTCATGCGTGTAATCTCCTCTTCCTCTATAGAAGTCTCATTTTTCATTGTCTTCTAGTGTACTTGCGTAAGACATCCTTGCTTTCTCAAGGTGCATATCCATTTAATATTTTTTCTTGCAATCTTCACTCTTTTTGAGTCCTCAATATATTCGTAGACAAAATGCTTCTCCCTCTCTGATATCCATATTCAAAGTTCAATTAATTCCAATAAGTATAATAAACAACGAAAGTCATAATGCCTGCCAAAGTATAGAAGGAATTTTTGATGCTCGAATGTCTAAATCAGCCATCGATTTCGTGTAAATTAACATTTTGTCTGATCTATATTAAAATTCAACAATTAATAATTATTTTCATCTCACCATAGTGGTGAAATAACAAACAACATTATCTTCGTTACAATTAACATTTACATCTCTCTGCTTCATTTCTTTTCTCTCTTCACAGTTTTCCACCAAACTCAAACGAAACTCTAAATTTACAAAGCTCAATTAAAAATTTAAATTCATCAAATCAAGTCTAAATCAACCAAAACTCAAATGAAGATGAATTTCAAAAAACCCGATTGAAACTCAAAGTTCACAAAACTCAAAAAAATCAAAATTGAACAGCTTAATTAGAAATCGATTAAAACTCAACATTCTCCATATTTAAATGAAACTCAATCGAAAATAGAAGTTTGTCAAAGTTAACCAAACTCAATTTAAAATCTATGGTCGTCAAACCCAATAAAAAATAAAACATTGCGAGAATAAAAGTTTTATAAACTCATTCAAAAACAGAGTTTGACAACAACGTGTATCACATGAAAATGAAATTAGATCAACATAGTCTCCAATAATGGAAGATGGTCATATGTACACTATTTTATTCTATACTATTATCTATCATATGAAATTGAAAGTCAACTGAAAATCCAAATTCACCCCAATCTATTGAAACTCAATAGAAAATCAATGCTCACCAACTCAATTGAAAGTTAACCAAACTCCACTACAACTCAATAGAAAATGAAAGTTGACCAAGCTCAATAAAAATCAAAGTTTGTCAAACTCGACTAAAATAAATGGTCCCCAAACTCAATCAGATTTCCAAGCCTAATTGAAAACCACAGTTTCTCAAAATCAATTGGGACCCAATTGAAAATAGAAGGAAAATAAAAGTTTCTTCGATTGAAAGAATATAAGGGCCTCAAAACTTCATGTCTGCACCTAGACTCAAGATTTGAAATGCTTATTACAGGGATTTTCCAAAGGCAAATAACAATGAAAGAGCTTGCTCTCCTCCCAGCCTTAATAACATCATGAAGCCTCACGGACTCTAGTCATACCCCCGAGCAAGGAGTGGACCGCCGTATAAATATCCTTTCTGAAGAAAACACTTTAGAAAAGATAGAATTTAAATTATTGTTTTTTTGTTGATGTAAATCACCCATTAATCGTGATGCTCCTACATAAAATACACCAAGTAGGAAAATATTGGTGGCATTGCTCGCAAAATTGAGCCGAGTCATTTAATCACTTTTCCAATTCAAAATCAACTCGTAACGAAATCCAACACTTAAGCACTTCCTCCTATTCCCTTTTGAGAATTTGGTGGGCACAATATCACTCTTCTTTTACACAACCTTCCCTTCATTCCTTCTTCCTCTTGTGGACTAATCACCACTGTCGCCTGACCTCCTCCACAGAATTTCTTCATCCCGTTCCGATTTATCCATGCACACATTCTAATAATCTATTTCAAGTAAATTCAATATTTCGATTTCATCTACATTCACAATTGCACAATTTATAATCATATTTTCCTTTCACCATACCAGTGAAATACAAATCAACAATATCTTCATTACAATTAAATTTTACCTCCTTCCCCCTCACTTCTTTCTCTTCTTCACACACTTTTACTCCATCATGACTGTGCAAATCAACATGCTCATTACCATTAGAAGACTCAAAAAAATTAAACATGGCCTCTTAGTTTGGCACTGTCAAAATTTGTATTTTACTCCTAGTTGCATTGTCCCATACATTGCATCCTCTAAAGGGCTCTTGGGCATGGTTTCAATTTCATCTTCTTTATCTTGCTTCATTGCCTCAACTGTTGCAACCTTTGGAAAAATTGTAAAGTGTTCCTTCTCTTTCCCTAACTCTTTCAAAAGTATGTTTCCAAAAATTGAACCCAACTTCGATTTATCTTCATTTTCATCTGCCCTATTCTTCAACAAATCCAAAGTCTACTAATTTACTTCTTTCTGTATCATGTATGAATTCAATTATCCATTATGAACAATTTGTCTATCAAATTTTTGTGGTTTTTGCTAAAGTAAATGACATTTATGTACTGGCATCAAAAAACACAATCTCATATTTGTAAGTACAATTTTGAAATCTCACCTTCCGCTTTAGTCTGAATAAACTTCATGGTTGAGCTTGTTCTTGTTCCTCCTCTACCTCTTCCAAATGATGGGCTCTTCCACTCAAGAAATCTCATCTCCCTCTAAAGAAGACTCCTTTCCCCTCATCTTCTAGTGTGCTTTCCTGAGATGTGCTTACTTCCTCTTGCTCATTTTGATAACCTTCACCACTATTGCAATGTCCGCGTGCACATCACAATCTAGCTCTACCTTGAGATGCGTTTTGTTCTGTGCTTGAAATTTTCTCTTCCACCATCAAATCCATATTGATGTGCCCATTCATATATCTTTGACACTTTCTCCTTATTGTCTTTTGCATGCCTTGCCAACAATTTAATTTACAAAACCCCTCTATGCACACTTGCAGGCTCTTTTGTCTTTGCTTTAAATTTTGCAACTTTTGTAACAAATATATTCGGTAATATGAAGGCATGTGTTTTGCCGACATCTTCTTAACCATCCACTCCTGTGTTTTAATTTTGTCTTTGCATGTACCCTCCATATTGGTTTCTGCATGATCCCACCATTAAGCTGCATGTCCCTTAAATCTTGTGATTGTAAACATCATCGTTTTCGGGTCTTCAATTGACTCACAGTTGAAATAATTCTCCATCTCTGATATCGGATTGCAATTTCCACTATACTTGGGAGGATCAAATCACAGTTCGCTCCTACCTTTTTCCATTGCCTTCAAAATCTACTCTCTGCTTTATTTTTGCCTTCATCTTCTGAGTTGATTATGGGTGTTACTTCTTTATCACAATAATCACCAATGTCCACCATTCCTACTCCTCTACTTTGTGTCATTTTCATCGCATTGAACTCAGTTGTGATGAATCTCAGCATCTCCATAACCATCGGGTTTGTAACTCTTGGTTCCCCACGTTTGAAACAACGTCCTCTTTGTGTCATTCTAAGGCAAGTTCTCTGAAGTGTCATGTCTCTTCTCTCTATTCTTTACCCACATCTTTGTCTTGAACTTTGTAACCATACTCTACCAAGATATTTTTTTGTCTTTCACTCTACGAGCTTCCCATCAATTTGCACATGATACATCCTTCAAGACGCATGTCCTTAAAAATTTCTGCTTGTCATCTTTACTCTTCTTAGGTCTTCAATCGACTCATAGTCGAAATGCTTCTCCATCTCTGATATCCATTGCATCAATTATTCTTGATTCAAATTTGCATTGTAATTAGGAGGATCGGATCGGGGTTTGCTCCTAACTTTTGTCGTTTCCTCCAAAACTTTACTCTCTTCTTCATTTTCCAATTTAATTTCGGTTCTTAATTCTTCATTATCATCGATGATGTCCACCATTGATACTCCTCTAATTTGTGTAATTTCCATCAAATCGAACCTGGTTGTGATGCCTCTCAACGTCTCTAAACTTGAAAGCCATGCACCTCTTGGTGCCCCGTGCCTCTACGACTATGTCCTATGTGTGTCATCTTTTCATGCGTGTAATTTCCTCTTCCTCTATAGAAGTCTCATTTTCAAATTTCCTCTTCCTCTATAGAAGTCTCATTCTCTGATATCCATATTCAAATTTCAATTAATTCCAATGAGTATAATAAACAATGAAACTCACAATGGCTGGTAAAGTATAGAAGGAATGTTTTTATGCTCGGATATCTAAATCAGCCATCAATTTCATGTAAATTTACATTTTGTGTCTCATCTATATTACAATTCAACAATTTATAATTATTTTCATATCACCATAGCGGTGAAATTAGAAACAACAGTATCTCTGTTACAATTAATATTTACATCTCTCCGGTTCAATTCTTTTCTCCATTCACACTCTTCCACCAAACTCAAACGCAACTCTGAATTTACAAAGCTCAATTAAAAATCTAAATTCATCAATTCAAGTCTAAATCAACCAAAACTCAAATTAAGATGAAGCTTAAAGAAACCCTATTGAAACTAAAAGTTCAAAAAACTAAAAGTTCACAAAGCTCGAAAAAAAAAAATTGACCAGCCTAATTGGAAATAGATTAAAACTCAACATTCTCCAAATTGAAATGGAACTAAACCGAAAATGCAAGTTTGTCAAAGTTAACCAAACATCAACGAAAATCAAAGTTAACAAAACACAATTTAAAATCTATGGTCGCCAAACCCAATAAAAAATAAAACATTGCCAGAATAAAAGTTTTATAAACTCATTCAAAAACAAAGTTTGACAACAATGTGTATCACATGAATATGAAATCAGATCAACATAGTCTCCAATAATATTACATGGCCATATGTACACTATTTTTATTCTATACTATTATCTATCATATGAAATTGAAAATCAAAACTCACCCCAATCAATTGAAACTCAATAGAAAATTAATGCTCACCAACTCAATTGAAAATAATTGTATTTGAAATTCAAATAAATCTCAAAGTTAACCGAACTCCGCTAGGACTCAAACAAAAATGAAAGTTGACCAAGCTCAATTAAAATTAAAGGTTGTCAAACTCGACTAAAATAAATGGTCTCCAAACTCAATCAGATCTCCAAGCTCAATTGAAAACCACAGTTTCTCAAAATCAATTCGAAATCAATCAAAAACTAAAAATTGTCAAAATAGATGAAACATCAATGGAAATTAAAAGTCCACCAAACCCAATTGAAAATAGATGGAAAATCAAAGTTTTTACAATTGAACGAATATAAGGGCCGCAAAACCTCATGTTTACACCAAGAGTTAAGATTTGAAATGCTTATTGTAGGGATTTTCCAATGGCAAAGAACAATGAAAGGGCTTGCTCTCCTCACAACCTTAATGACATCATAAAGCCTCATGGACTCTAGTCATACCCCTGAGTAAGGAATGGACCGCCATACAATTATGCTTTCTGAAGAAAACACATTAGAAAAGAAAAAATTTAAATTATTGTTTTTTTGTTGATGCAAATCACCCATTCGCCGTGATGCTCCTACATCAAATACACCAAGTAGGAAAATATTTGTGGCATAGCTCACAAAATCGAGTCGGGGCATTTAATCACTTTTCTAATTCGAAATCAACTCATAACAAACTCCAATACTTAAAGAACTTCCTCCTAGTCACTTTTGAGCATTTGTTGGGCACAATTCCACTCTTCTTTTACAGAATCTTCGCTTCATTCCTTCTTCCTCTCGTGGACTAATCACCACTCTCGCCTGACCTACTCCACAAAATTCTTTTATCTTGTTCCAATTTATCCATGCACACATTCAAATAATCTATTCTGGGTAAATTCAAGATTTCCATTTCGTCTATATTCACAATTGCACAATTTATAATCATATTTTCCTTTCACCGTACCAGTGAAATACAAATCAACAATATCTTCATTACAATTAACTTTTACCTCCTTCCCCTTCACCTCTTTCTCTTCTTCACACTCTTTTACTCCATCATGAGTGTGCAGATCAACATCCTCGATACCATTAGAAGACTCAAAACATTTAAAAATGGCTTCTTTTTTTGGCACTGTCAAAATTTGTATTTTACTCTCAGTTGCATTGTCTGATACTCTTGGGCATGGTTGCAATTTAATCTTCTTTATCTCGCTTCATTGCCTCAATTGTTGCAATCTTTGGAACAATTTTAAAGTGTTCCTTCACCTTCCCTAACTCTTTCAAAAGCATGTTTCCCAAAATTAATCAGAACTTTGATTTATCTTCATTTTCTTCTGCCCTATTCTTCAAAAAATCCAAAGTCTACTAATTTACTTCTTTTTGTATCATGTATGTATGCAATTATCCATTATGAACAACTTGTCTATCGATTTTTTGTCATTTTTGCTAAAGTCAATGACATTTCTGTACTGGAATCAACAAACACAATCTCATATTTGTAAGTATAATTTTGAAATCTCACCTTCTGCTTTAGTCTGAATAAACTTCATGGTTGAGCTTGTTCTTGTTCCTCCTCTACCCCTTTTAAATGACCAGCTCTTCCACTCGAGAAATCTCATCTTCCTCTAAAGAGAACTCTTTTCCCCTCATCTTCTATTGTGTTTGCGTGAGATGTGCTTACTTCCTCTTGCTCATTCACCATTGTTGCAGTGTCCGCGTGCACACGACAATCTAACTCTACCTTGAGATGTGTTTTGTTGTGTCCTAAAAATTTTCTCTTCCGCCTTCAAATCCATATTAATGTGCCCATTCATATATCTTTGACACTTTCTCCTTATTGTCTTTTTCATACCTTGCCAGCAATTTAATTTACAAAACCCCTCTGTGCACACTTGCAGGCTCTTCTGTCTAGTGTACTTATGTAAGACATCCTCGCTTTCTAAAGGTGCATCTCTGTTCAATTTTTTTACTTGCAAACTTCACTCTTTTTGAGTCCTTAAAATACTCGTAGACAAAATGCTTCTCCCTCCCTGATATCCATATTAGAAGTTCAATTAATTACAATGAGTATAATAAACAATGAAAGTCATAATGGCTGGCATAGTATAGAAGTAATCTTTTAATGCTCGGATGTCTAAATCAATCATCGATTTCATATAAATTTACATTTTACGTCTTATCTATATTACAATTCAACAATTTATAATTATTTTCATCTCACCATAGTGGTGAAATAAGAAACAACATTATCTTCGTTACAATTAACATTTACATCTCTCTGCTTCATTTCTTTTCTCTCTTCACACTCTTCCACCAAACTCAAACGGAACTTTGAATTTACAAAGCTCAATTAAAAATCTAAATTCATCAATTCAAGTCTAAATCAACCAAAACCCAAATGAAGATGAGGTTTCAACAAACCCGATTGAAACTCAAAGTTCACAAAACACAAAAAAAATCAAAATTGATCAGCGTAATTGGAAATCGATTAAAACTCAACATTCTCCAAATTGAAATGAAACTCAAACGAAAATGGAAGTTTGTCAAAGTTAACCAAACTCAATTTAAAATCTATGGTCGCCAAACCCAATAAAAAATAAAACATTGCGAGAATAAAAGTTTTATAAACTCATTCAAAAACAAAGTTTGACAACAATGTGTATCACATAATCTTAAATTAGATCAACATAGTCTCCAATAATGGTAGATGGTCATATGTACACTATTTTATTCTATACTATTATCTATCATATGAAATTGAAAGTCAATTGAAAATCAAAATTCATCCCAATCAATTGAAACTCAATAGAAAAACAATGCTCACCAACTCAATTGAAAATAAATATTTTTGAAACTCAAATAAATCTCAAAGTTAACCAAACTCAGCTACAACTCAATAGAAAATGAAAGTTGACCAAGGTCAAGATTTGAAATGCTTATTAAAGGTATTTTCCACTGGCAAAGAACAATGAAAGGACTTGCTCTCCTCCCAACCTTAATGACATCACGAAGCCTCATGGACTCTAGTCATACCCCCGAGCAAGGAATGGACCGCCATATAATTATGCTTTCTGAAGAAAATACTTTAGCAAAGACAAAATTTAAATTATTGTTTTTTTGTTGATGCAAATCACCCATTCGCCGCAATGCTCCTACATCAAATACACCAAGTAGGAAAATATTTATGGCATAGCTCACAAAATGGAGCCGAGTAATTTTATCACTTTTCCGATTTGAAATCAACTCGTAACAAACTCCATCACATAAAGCACTTCCTCCTAGTCCCCTTTGAGCATTTGGTGGGCACAATTGCACTCTTCTTTTACAGAATCTTCCCTTCATTCCTTCTTCCTCTCGTGGACTAATCACCACTCTCGGCTGACCTACTACACAAAATTCTTTTATCCCGTTACAATTTATAAATGCACAAATTCAAATAATCTATTTCAGGAAAATTCAAGATTTCCATTTCATCTATATTCACAATTGCACAATTTATCATCATATTTTCCTTTCACTGTACCAGTGAAATACAAATCAACAATATCTTCATTACAATTAAATTTTACCTCCTTCCCCTTCACTTCTTTCTCTTATTCACACTCTTTACCTCCATCATGAGTGTGCAAATTAACATCCTCGTTACCATTAGAAGACTCAAAAAATTTAAACATGGCCTCTTTCTTTGTTACTATCAAAATTTGTATATTACTCCCAATTGCATTGTCCAATACATTGCATCCTCTAAAGGGCTCTTAGGCATGGTTGCAATTTCATCTTCTTTATCTCGCTTCATTGCCTCAACTGTTACAAGCTTTGTAACAATTGTAAATTGTTCCTTCTCCTTCCCTAACACTTTCAAAAGTATGTTTCCAAAAATTAAACACAAGTTCAATTTATCTTCATTTTCTTCTAGTCTATTATTCAACAAATCCAAAGTCTACTAATTTACTTCTTTCTGTATCTTGTATGTATTCAATTATCCATTATTAACAACTTGTTTACCGAATTTTCGTGGTTTTTGCTAAAGTAAATGACATGTATCTTCTGGCATAAAAAAAAACAATCTCATATTTGCAAGTACAATTTTGAAATCTCACCTTCCACTTTAGTCCGAATAGACTTCATGGTTGAGCTTGTTCTTGTTCCTCTTCTGCCTCTTCCAAATGACGGGCTCTTCCCCTCGAGAAATCTCATCTTCCTCTAAAGAACACTCCTTTACCCTCGTCTTCTAGTGTGTTTGTGTGAGATGTGCTTACGTCATCTTGCTCATTCTGATAACCTTCACCACTGTTGTAGTATCCCCGTGCACATGACACTCTAGCTCTACCTTGAGATGTGTTTCGTTGTGTCCTTGAAATTTTCTCTTCTGCCTTCAAATCCATATTGATGTGTCCATTCATATATCTTCGACACTTTATCCTTATTGTCTTTTGCATTCCTTGCCAGCATTTTAATTTACAAAACCCCTGTATACACACTTGCAGGCTCTTTTGTCTTTGCTTCAAATTTTGCAACTTTGTAACGAATGTGTTTGGTAATATGCAGACATGTGTTTTTCCTTCATGTTTTTACCATCCACTCCTGTGTTTAAATAATATCTTCGCATGTACCCTTCATATTGGTTTCTTCATAATCCCACCATTAAGATGCATGTCCCTTTAATCTTCTGATTCAAAACTTCATCGTTTTTGGGTCTTCGATTGACTCACAGTCGAAATAATTCTCCATCCCTGATATCGAATTCCAATTTCCACTGTACTTGGGAGGATCAAATCACAATTTGCTCCTAACTTTTTCCATTGCCTTCAAACTCTGCTCTCTACTTTATTTTTCCCTTCATCTTCCAAGTTTATTATGGGTGTTACTTCTTCGTCACAATAATCACCGATCTCCACCATTCCTACTCCTCTACTTTGTGTCATTTTCATCGCATCGAACCTAGTTGTCATGAATCTCACCATCTCCATAACCATTGGGTTTGTACCTCTTGGTTCTCCACGTTTGAAACATCATCCTCTTTGTGCCATTCTAAGGCAAGTTCTCTACAGTTGCAAGTCTCTTCTCTCTCTTCTTTACCCACATCTTTGCATTTAACTTTGTAACCATACTCGCCCAAGCTTTGTTTTTGTCTTTCACTCTACGAGCTTCCCATCAGTTTGCACATGATACGACCATCAAGACGCATGTCCTTAAAAATTTGTGCTTGTCATCTTCACTCTTCTTAGGTCTTCAATCGACTCAGATTCTAAATGCTTCTCCATCTCTGATATCCATTGTATCAATTCTTCTGGATTCAAATTTTCATTGTAATTAGGAGGATCGAATCGGGGTTTTCTCCTAACTTTTGTCGTTTCCTTCAAAACTTTATTGTGTTCTTGCTTTTTCCAATTTAATTGCGGTTCTTAATTCTTCATTATCATCGTTGATGTCGACCATTGGTACTCCTCTAATTTGTGTCATTGTCGTCATATCGAACCTCGATGTGATGTCTCTCAACGTGTCTAAACTTGAAAGGCATCCACCTCTTGGTGCCCCGTGCCTCTACGACCACGTCCTATGTGTGTCATCTTTTCATTTGTGTAATCTCCTCTTCCTCTATAGAAGTCTTATTTTCCGTTGTTTTCTAGTATGCTTGCGTAAGACATCCTTGCTTTCTCAAGGTGCATTTCCGTTCAATTTTATTGCTTGCAAACTTCACTCTTTTTGAGTCCTCAATATATCCAATGAAAAAATGCTTCTCCCTCTCTGATATCCATATTCAAAGTTCAATTAATTCCAATCAGTATAATAAACAATGAAAGTCATATTGGCTGGCAAAGTATAGAAGGAATTCTTTTATGCTCAGATGTCTAAATCAGCCATCGATTTCATATAAATTAACATTTTGCGTCTCATCTATATTACAATTCAACAATTAATAATTAGTTTCATCTCACCATAGTGGTTAAATAAGAAACAACATTATCTTCGTTACAATTAACATTTACATCTCTCCGCTTCATTTCTTTTCTCTATTCACACTCTTCACCCAAACTCAAAGGAAACTCTAAATTTACAAAGCTCAATTAAAAATCTAAATTCATCAATTCAAGTCTAAATCAACCAAAACTCAAATGAAGATGAAGTTTCAACAAACCCGATTGAAATTCAAAGTTCACAAAACTCAAAAAAATCAAAATTGATCAGCTTAATTGGAAATCGATTAAAACTCAACATTCTCAAAATTTAAATGAAACTCAACTGAAAAATGGAAGTTTGTCAAAGTTAACCAAACATCATCGAAAATCAAAGATAACCAAACTCGATTTAAAATCTATGGTCGCCAAACCCAATAAAAAATAAAACATTGCGAGAATAAAAGGTTTATAAACTCATTCAAAAATAAAGATTGACAACAACGTGTATCACATGAATATAAAAAATCAGATCAACATAGTCTCCAATAATGTTAGATGGCCATATGTACACTATTTTATTCTATACTATTATCTATCATATGAAATTGAAAAACAAAATTCACCCCAATCAATTGAAACTCAATAGAAAATCAATGCTCACCAAATGAATTGAAAATAAATGTTTTTGAAACTCAAATAAATCTCAAAGTTAACCAAACTCCGCTAGAAATCAATAGAAAATGAAAGTTGACCAAGCTTAATTAAAATCAAACTTTGTCAAACTCGACTAAAATAAATGGTCTCCAAACTAAATCAAATCTCCAAGCTCAATTGAAAACCACAGTTTCTCAAAATCAATTCGAACACAATCAAAAATTAAAAATTGTCAAAGTCAATGAAACATCAAAGGAAATTAAAAGTCCACCAAACCCAATTGAAAATAGATGGAAAATAAAAGTATCTTCGATTGAACGAATATAAAGGCCTAAAAACTTTATGTCTGCATCAAGACTCAAGATTTGAAATGCTTATTATAGGTATTTTCCAATGGCAAAGAACAATGAACGGGCTTTCTCTCCTCCCAACCTTAATGACATCATGAAGCCTCATGGACTCTAGTCATATCCCCAAGCAAGGAGTGGACTGCCGTATAATTATGCTTTATGAAGAAAACACTTCAGCAAAGACAAAATTTAAATTATTGTTTTTTTTTTATGCAAATCACCCATTCGTCGCAATGCTCCTACATCAAATACACCAAGTAGGAAAATATTTGTGGCATAGCTCACAAAATCGAGACAAGTCATTTAATCACTTTTCCCATTTGAAATAAACTCGTAACGAACTCCAACACTTAAAGGACTTCCTCCTAGTCCCTTTTGAACATTTGGTGGACACAATTCCACTCTTCTTTTACAGAATCTTCCCTTCATTCATTATTCCTCTCATGGACTAATCACCACTGTCGCCTGACCTCCTCCAAATAATTCTTTTATCCCGTTCCAGTTTATCCATGTACACATTCAAATAATCTATTTCAGGTAAATTCAAGATTTCCATTTCGTCTATACTCACAATTGCACAATTTATAATCATATTTTCCGTTCACCATACGAGTGAAATACAAATCAACAATATCTTCATTACAATTAACTTTTACCTCCTTCCCCTTCACTTCTTTCTCTTCTTCACACTCTTTTACTCCATCATGAGTGTGTAGATCATCCACGTTACCATTAGTAGACTAAAAAAATTTAAACATGGCCTCTTTCTTTGGCACTATAAAAATCTGTATTTTAATCCCAGTTGCAATTTCCAATACATTGCATCCTATAAAGAGCTCTTGAGCATGGTTGCAATTTCATCTTCTTTATCTCGCTTCATTGCCTCAAATGTTGCAAGCTTTGGAACAATTCTAAAGTGTTCCTTCTCCTTCCCTAACTCTTTCAAAAGTATGTTTACAAAAATTAAACACAACTTCGATTGATCTTCATTTTCTTCTGCCCTATTCTTCAACAAATCAAAAGTCTACTAGAATTTACTTCCTTTTGTATCATGTATGTTTTCAATTATCCATTATCAACAACTTGTCTATCGATTTTTTCTAATTTTTGCTAAATTAAATGACATTTATGTACTGGCATCAAAAACCATAATCTCATATTTGTAAGTACAATTTGAAATCTTACCTTCCACTTTACTCTGAATAAACTTCATTGTTGAGCTTGTTCTTGTTCCTCCTCTACCCCTTTTAAATTACCGGCTCTTCCACTCGAGAAATCTCATCTTCCTCTAAAGAGAACTCTTTTGCCCTCATCTTCTATTGTGTTTGTGTGAGATGTGCTTACTTCGTCTTGCTCATTCTGATAACCTTCACCACTGTTGCAGTGTTCGCGTGCACAAAACAATCTAGCTCTACCTTGAGATGTGTTTCGTTGTGTCCTTGAAATTTTCTCTTCTGCCTTCAAATCCATATTGATGTACCTATTCATATATCTTTGACACTTTCTCCTTATTGTCTTTTGCATGCCTTGCCAGCAATTTAATTTACAAAACCCCTCTGTACACACTTGCAGGATCTTCTGTCTTTGCTTCAAATTTTGCAACTTTTGTAACAAATGTGTTCGGTAATATGCAGGCATGTGTTTTGTCTTGATTTTTTTAACCATCCACTCCTATGTTTTAATTTTGTCTTTGCATGTACCCTTCATATTGGTTTCTCCATGATCCCGCCACTAGGATGCATGTCCCTTCAATCTTCTGATTAAAAACTTCATCATTTTTGGGTCTTCAATTGACTCACAATCAAAATAATTCTCCATCTCTGATATCGGATTCCAATTTCCGCTGTACTTGGGAGGATCAAATCTCAATTCGTTCCTAACTTTTGCCATTGCATTCAAAATCTTCTCTGCTTTATTTTTTCCTTCATCTTCCGAGTTGATTTTGGGTGTTACTTCTTCGTCACAATAATCACCGATGTCCATCATTCCTACTCCTCAACTTTGTGTCATTTTCATCGCATCGATCCCAGTTGTGATGAATCTCACCATCTCCATAACCATCGGGTTTGTACCTCTTGGTTCCCCACATTTGAAACATCGTCCTCTTTGTGTGATTCTAAGGCAAGTTCTCCGCAGTTGCAAGTCTCTTCTCTCTCTTCTTTACCCACATCTTTGCCTTGAACTTTGTAACCATACTCTCCCAAGATTTTTTTTACCTTTAACTCTACGAGCTTCTCATCAATTTGCACATGATACGACCATCAAGACGCATGTCCTTAAAAATTTGTGCTTGTCATCTTCACTCTTCTTAGGTCTTCAATCGACTCATAGTCAAAATGCTTCTCCATCTCTAATATCCATTGCATCAATTCTTCTAGAGTCAAATTTGCATTGTAATTAGAAGGATCAAATCGGGGTTTGCTCTTAACTTTTGTCGTTTCCTTCAAAACTTTACTCTCTTCTTCATTTTACGATTTAATTTCCGTTCTTAATTCTTCATTATTATCGTTGATGTCCACCATTGGTACTCCTCTAATTTGTGTCATTTCCATCATATCGAACCTCATTGTGATGCCTCTCAACTTCTCTAAACTTCAAAGTCCTGCACCTCTCGGTGCCTCGTGCCTCTACGACTATGTCCTATGTGTGTCATCTTTTCATGCATGCAATCTCCTCTTCCTATATATAAGTCTCATTTTCTGTTGTCTTCTAGTGTGCTTGCATAAGACATCCTTGCTTTCTTAAGACATCCTTGCTATCTCAAGGTGCATGTTCATTCAATTGTTTTGCTTGCAAACTTCACTCTTTTTGAGTCCTTAATATACTCGTAGAAAAAATGCTTCTCCCTCTCTGATATCCATATTTAAAGATCAATTAATTCCAATGAGTATAATAAACAATGAAAGTCATAATGGCTGGCAAAGTATAGAAGGAATTTTTTTATGCTTGGATGTCTAACTCAGCCATCGATTTCATGTAAATTTACATTTTGCGTCTCATCTATATTACAATTCAATAATTTATAATTATTTTCATATCACCATAGTGGAGAAATAAGAAACAACATTATCTCTGTTACAATTTATATTCACATCTCTCCGCTTCATTTCTTTTCTCCCTTCACACTCTTCCACCAAACTCAAATGAAACTCGAAATTTACAAAGCTCAATTAAAAATCTAAATTCATCAATTCAAGTCTAAATCAACCAAAACACAAATGAATATGAAGTTTCAACAAACCCTATTGAAACTGAAAGTTCACAAAACTCAAAAAAATCACAATTGACCAGCTTAACTAAAAATAGATTAAAACTCAACATTCTCCAAATTGAAATGGAACTCTACTGAAAATGGAAGTTCGTCAAAGTTAACCAAACATCAAAAAAAATCAAAGTTAACCAAACTCAATTTAAAATCTATCCTCGCCAAACCCAATAAAAAATAAAACATTGTCAGAATAAAAGTTTTATAAAGTCATTCAAAAACAAAGTTTGACAACAACGTGTATCACATGAATATGAAATCAGATTAACATTTCCAATGATGTTAGATGGCCATATGTACACTATTTGTATTCTATACTATTATCTATCATATGAAATTTAAACTCAAAATTCACCCTAATCAATTGAAACTCAATAGAAAATCAATGCACACCAACTCAACTGAAAATAATTGTTTTTGTAACTCAAATAAATCTTAAAGTTAACCAAACTTCGCTAGAGCTGAATATAAAATGAAAATTGACAAATCTCAATTACAATCAAAGTTTGTCAAACTCGACTAAAATAAATGGTCTCCAAACTCAACCAGATCTCCAAGCTCAATTGAAAACCACAGTTTCTCAAAATCAATTGGAACTCAATCAAAAAATAAAAATTGTCAAAATCAATGAAACATCAATGGAAATTAAAAGTCCACCAAATCCAATTGAAAATAGATGGAATATCAAACTTTTTTCGATTGAACGAATATAAGGGCCTCAAAACCTCATGTTTGCAGCAAGACTTAAGATTTGAAATGCTTATTATAGGGATTTTCCAATGGCAAAGAACAATGAAAGAGCTTGCTCTCCTCCCAACCTTAATGACATCATGAAGCCTCAGGGACTCTAGTCATACCCCCGAGAGGGGAATGAACCACCTTACAATTATTCTTTCTGAACAAAACACTTTAGGAAAAACAAAATTTAAATTATTGTTTTTTTGTTGATGCAAATCACCCATTTGTCGCGATGCTCCTACATCAAATACACCAAGTAGGAAAATATTGTTGCATAGCTCACAAAATAGAGCCGAGTCATTTAATCACTTTTCTAATTCAAAATCAACTCGTAACGAACTCCAACACTTAAAGCACTTCCTCCTAGTCCCTTTTGAGCATTTGGTGGGCACAATTCCACTCTCCTTTTACAGAAACTTACATTCATTCCTTCTTCCTCTCGTGGACAAATCACCACTATCGCCTAACTTCCTGCACAAAATTCTTTTATCCTGTTACAATTTATCCATGCACACATTCAAATAATCTTTTTCAGGTAAATTCAAAATTTCCATTTCGTATATAGTCACAATTGCACAATTTATAATCATATTTTCCTTTCGCCGTACCAGTGAAATACAAATCAACTATATCTTCATTACAATTAACTTTTACCCCCTTCCCCTTCACTTGTTTTTCTTCTTCACACTATTTTTCTTCATCATGAGTGTGCAGATCAACATCCTCGTTACCATTAGAAGACTCAAAAAATTTAAACATGCCTTGATTCTATGGCACTGTCAAAATCTGTTTTTCACTCCCAGTTGCATTGTTTGATACTCTTGGGCATGGTTGCAATTTCATCTTCTTTATCTCGCTATTCTTCAATAAATCCAAAGTCTACTAATTTACTTCTTTTTGTATCTTGTATGTATTCAATTATACATTATGAACAACATGTCAATCAAATTTTTGTCGTTTTTGTTGAAGTAAATGACATTTATGTACTGGCATCAAAAAACACAATCTCATATTCGTAAGTACAATTTTGAAATCTCACCTTCTACTTTAGTCCGAATAAACTTCATGGTTGAGCTTGTTCTTGTTCCTCCTCTACCTCTTCCAAATTATGGGCTCTTCCACTCGAGAAATCTCATCTTCCTCTAAAGAACACTCCTTTCTCCTCGTCTTCTAGTGTGTTTGTGTGAGATTTTCTTGCTTCCTCTTTCTCATTCTACTAACCTTCACCATTGTTGCAATGTCCGCGTGCACATGACAATCTAGCTCTACCTTGACATGTTTTTCGTTGTGTCCTTGAGATTTTCTCTTCCGCCTTCAAATCCATATTGATGTGCCCATTCATATATATTTGACACTTTCTCCTTATTGTCTTTTTCATGCCTTTCCAGCAATTTAATTTACAAAACCCCTTTGTGCACTTTTGCAGGCTCTTGTGTCTTTGCTTCAAATTTTGCAACATTTGTAATAAATGTGTTCAGTAATATGCAGACATGTGTTTTGCCTTAATCTTTTTAACCATCCACTCCTCTGTTTTAATTTTGTCTTTGCATGTACCCTTCATATTGGTTTCTGCATGATTCCACCATTAAGATGCATGTCCCCTCAATCTTGTGATTGCAAACTTCATCATTTTTGGGTCTTCAATTGACTCACAGTCGAAATAATTATCCTTCTTCGATATCGGATTCTAATTTCGACTATACTTGAGAGGATCAAATCACAGTTCGCTCCTAACATTTGCCATTGCCTTCAAAATCTGCACTCTGCTTTATTTTTGCATTCATCTTCCAAGTTGATTTTAGGTGTTACTTTTTTGTCACAATAATCACCGATGTCCACCATTCCTACTCTACTTTTTGTCATTTTCATCGCATCGAACATAGTTGTGATGAATCTCAGCATCTCCATAACCATCGGGTTTGTACCTCCTGGTTCCCCACGTTTGAAACATCGTCCTCTTTGTGCCATTCTAAGGCAAGTTCTCTGCAGTTGCAAGTCTCTTCTCTCTCTTCTTTACCCACATCTTTGCTTTGAACTTTGTAACCGTACTCTCCCAAGATTTTTTTTGTCTTTCAATCTACGAGCTTCCCATCAATTTGCACATGATACGACCATCAAGACGTATGTCCTTAAAAATTTGTGCTTGTCATCTTCACTCTTCTTAGGTCTTCAATCGACTCATAGTCGAAATGCTTCTCCATCTCTGATATCCATTGCATCAATTCTTCTAGATTCAAATTTCCATTGTAATTAGGAGGATCGACTCAGGGTTTGCTCCTAACTTTTGTCGTTTCCTTCAAAACTTTACCCTCTTCTTCATTTTCCAATTTAATTTCGGTTCTTAAATCTTCATTATCATCGTTGATGTCCACCATTGATACTCCTCTAATTTGTGTCATTTACATCATATCGAACCTCGTTGTGTCATCTTTTCATGCGTGTAACCTCCTCTTCCTCTATAGAAGTCTCATTTTTTGTTGTCTTCTAGTGTGCTTGCGTAAGATATCCTTGTTTTCTCAAGGTACATGTCCGTTCAATTTTTTTGCTTGCAAACTTCACTCTTTTTGAGTCCTCAATATACTCGTAGACAAAATGCTTCTACCTCTCTGATATCCATATTCAAAGTTCAATTAATTCCAATGAGTATAATAAACAATGAAAGTCATAATGCCTGGCAAAGTATAGAAGGAATCTTTGTATGCTCGGATGTCTAAATCAGCCATCGATTTCATATAAATTTACATTTTGCGTCTTATCTATATTACAAATCAACAATTTATAATATTTTTAATCTCGCCATAGTGGTGAAATAAGAAACAACATTATCTTCGTTACAATTAACATTTACATCTATCTGCTTCATTTCTTTTCTCTATTCACACTCTTCCACCAAACTCAAACGAAACTCTGAATTTACAAAGCTCAATTAAAAAATCTGAATTCATCAATTCAAGTCTAAATAAACCAAAACTCAAATGAACATGAAGTTTCAACAAACCCAATTAAAACTCAAAGTTCACAAAACTCAAAAAAATTAAAATTGACCAGCTTAGTTGGAAATTGATTAAAACTCAACATTCTCCAAATTTAAATGAAACTCAATTGAAAATGGAAGTTTGTCAAAGTTAACCAAACTCAATTTAAAATCTATGGCCGCCAAACCCAATAAAAAATAAAACATTGCCAGAATAAAAGTTTTATAAACTCATTCAAAAACAAAGTTTGATAACAACGTATATCACATTAATATGAAATCAGATCAACATAGTCTCTAATAATGGTAGATGGTCATATATACACTATTTTATTCTATACTATTATCTATCATATGAAATTCAAAGTCAATTGAAAATATAAATTCACCACAATCAATTGAAACTCACTAGAAAATCAATGCTCACCAACTCAATTGGAAATAAATGTTTTTCAAACGCAAATAAATTGCAAAGTTAACCAAACTCTGCTAGAACTCAATAGAAAATGAGAGTTGACCAAGCTCAATTAAAATCAAAGTTTGTCAAACTCGAATAAAATAAATGGTCTCCAAACTCAATTAGATCTCCAAGCTCAATTGAAAACCACATTTTCTCAAAATCAATTGGAACTCAATCGAAAATTAAAAATTGTCAAAGTCGATGAAACATTAATGGAAATTAAAAGTCCACCAAACCCAATTGAAAATAGATGGAAAAATAAAGTTTCTTCGATTGAACGAATATAAGGGCCTCGAAACTTCATGTCTACACCAAGACTCAAGATTTGAAATGCTTACAATAGGGATTTTCCAATGGCAAAGAACAATAAAAGGGCTTGCTCTCCTCCCAACCTTAATGACATCATGAAGCCTCATGGACTTTAGTCATACCCCCGAGCAAGGAACGGACCGCCATATAATTCTGCTTTCTGCTTTCTGAAGAAAACACTTTAGCAAAGACAAAATTTAAATTATTGTTTTTTTGTTGATGAAAATCACCCATTCGTTGCGATGCTTCTACATCAAATACACCAAGTAGGAAAATATTTGTGGCATAGCTCACAATATGGAGCCGAGTCATTTAGTCACTTTTCCAATTCGAAATCAACTCGTAACGAACTCCAACACTTAAAGCATTTCCTCCAACACTTAAAGCATTTCCTCCAAGTCCCTTTTGAGCATTTGGTGGGCACAATTCCACTCTTCCTTTACAGAATCTTCACTTCATTCCTTCTTCCTCTCGTGGACTAATCACCACTGTCACCTAACCTCCTCCACAGAATTCTTTTATCCCGTTCCAATTTATCCATGCACACATTCAAATAATCTATTTCAGATAAATTCAAGATTTCCATTTCGTCTATATTCATAATTGCACAATTTATAATCATATTTTCCTTTCAACGTACCAGTGAAATACAAATCAACAATATCTTCATTAAAATTAACTTCTACCTCCTTCCCTTTCACTACTTTCTCTTCATCACACTCTTTTACTCCATCATGAGTGTGCAGATCAACATCCTCATTACCATTAGAAGACTGAAAAAATTTAAACATGGCCTCTTTCTTTGTTACTAACAAAATTTGTATTTTACTCCCAGTTGCATTGTCCAATACATTGCATCCTCTAAACGTCTCTTGGGCATGGTTGCAATTTCATCTTCTTTATCTCGCTTCATTGCCTCAATTGTTTCAAGCTTTGGAACAATTGTATAGTGTTCCTTCTCCTTCCCTAACACTTTCAAAAGTATGTTTCCAAAAATTAAACACAAGTTTGATTTATCTTCATTTTCTTCTGGCCTATTCTTCAACAAATCCAAAGTCTACTAATTTACTTCTTTCTGTATCAAGTATGTACTCAATTATCCATTATGAACAACTTGTTTATCGAATTCTCATAGTTTTTTCTAAAGTAAATGACATTTATGTACTGACATCAAAAAACACAATCTCATTTTTGTAAGTACAATTTTGAAATCTCAGCTTCCGCTTTAGTCCAAATAAACTTCATGGTTGAGGTTGAGCTTGTTCGTGTTCCTCCTCTACCTCTTCCAAATGACGGGATCTCCCACTCGAGAAATCTCATCTTCCTCTAGGCCCCGTTTGTTTGGGGAATTGGAATTTGACTCAAAACCTTATTATCACAAAATCAGGTTTTGAAATCCTGGTTTTGCATCTTGGGGAATTGGAATTTGACTCAAAACCTTATTATATCAAAACCAGGATATGATTTCTAATTCCATCTATTAGTAGGAAGACGATGCCACTCATTTTGGTGTCTAAACCTGGTTTTACCTGACAAATCCAGAAATGCAATTTAGAGAAACAAACAGCAGATTTGCAAAAACGAGAAGTGTCACTCCCAAAACCGGGAAGTGTCACTTCCAATTCCTGCAAACAAACGGGGCCCTAAAGAACACTCCTTTCCCCTCGTCTTCTACAGTGTTTGCGTGAAATGTGGTTACTTCCTCTTGCTCATTTTGATAACCTTCACCATTGTTGCAGTGTCCGTGTGCACATGACAATCTAGCTCTACCTTGACATGTGTTTCGTTGTGTCCTTGAAATTTTCTCTTCCGCCTTCAAATCCATATTGATGTGTCCATTCATATATCTTTGACACGTTCCCGTTATTGTCTTTTGCATGCCTTGCCAGCAATTTAATTTACAAAACCCCTCTGTGTAGACTTGGAGGCTCTTCTGTCTTTCCTTCAAATATTGCAACTTTTGTAACAAATATGTTCGGTAATATGCAAGCATGTGTGTTGCCTTCATATTTTTAACCATCCACTCCTGTGTTTTAATTTTGTCTTTGCATGTAGCCTTCATATTGGTTTCTGCATGATCCCACCATTAAGATGCATGTCCCTTCAATCTTGTGATTACAAAATTCATCGTTTTGGGGTCTTCAATTGACTCACAGTCCAAATAAGTCTCCATTTCTGATATCGGATTCCAATTTCCACTGTACTGTTGGTTGTTTTCGTGTTTTTGCTGTTTTGCCCTGGTTCCTTGCCTTCCCCTCTGAAAATTTTCAGGTTTTCATGCTTATTCCTTGCCCAAATTGTCAAAAACCCTGAAAAAACCCTAGCAACCAAGTATTAAACGATGTATTTTGAAACCCTTAGCCATGTCTTCTTTTTCATCGTTACTTTTTCAAAGTCACTAAAGGCATGTGTTTTAAGTTAGGTCGCTTAACCGCTTAACCCAGAACGAATATGCCAAAACATCTCCCGACTTTGCTTTTACCTTGTGTCGCGTAGTCTCGTTAAGAAATCGAATATTCCATCAGTGTCTCGAGACTTGGCGATCTTTCTTCAGTCGGGTTGTCGCTTGATTTTCATGTTATGAGCTTTAAAGTAAATGGGACCCGCCCTCAGTCGGGTGATCGCAAGAAGAGTCAACAAGTCAAAGAAATGTCTCCCGACCTTGCGCCTCCTTCATGTCGCGTGATCGCTGGATCAGAACATTCAAACAGTTAAGGCTTCTCTTCAGTCGCGTGGTCTCGTGATAAGTTGACAGTTAGAGGATAACAGTCCCGACCCAGCGACTAACGGTTTCATGTTAAGTAATTTTCTTCAGTCGGGATGTCGCTAGATCAGAAAGTGATGACTCAGGTTTCCAAAATGCACAAAGAGGACGAAAGAAAAGATGACATCTGTCAGAAAGCTAGTGGTTGTCGTGTGATCGCCAGATAAAGGAGATGGATCAAGCGATAAGGAGACTAAAGTCATTTCACCCTCAGTCGCTAAGTCTCTTGATATTTTAAGGGTATGTGAAATTCTGAAGCGATTAAAAGACAGTCGTTCGATGAAGAAGTAAAGAGATCTGACGGTGGTCGCTAAGTCTCGTGATAAAAGTGCCCTAGGGAAAAAGTCCTTCCGACTAAGCGATTAAGGTATGTCGCGAGGTCACTGTAAACAGAAAAGGGCATGTGCTATATAATAAGATTAAGTTAAGTCTATCACCCGACTCAGCGACCAAAGGGTTGTCGTGAAGTCTTGAAATAAGAAGCAAG
>MU223095.1:239793-262179 GCA_018584345.1 Thuja plicata | reverse complement strand
ATGATTTGTATGGTTAAATCCTGTATATGATTATGCTTGATCATTTACAAGGTATTTTATAAAGTTGGTTCAATAGAGATACATGACAAATCAGTGTCCACATTAACAAATACTGTGTTAACAGCCATCATTAAAGGTAAAACCTGCCTGAGTAGTTGTGGAACTCAAAAACGAAGAAGGACCTTATCTAGTCCTTAGCAATTAGGCTTTTCTTGTCTCTGAATCAGAAGTAAAGGCACAGGATTCATATAGACATTTCAAGCATTGTGATTCATACAAGAAAAATCCCTAACATGTACTTGGGAGGATCAAATCACAGTTCACTCCTAACTTTTTCCATTGCCTTCAAAATCTACTCTCTCCTTTATTTTTGCCTTCATCTCCCAAGTTGATTATGGGTGTTACTTCTTCGTCACAATAATCATTGATGTCCACCATTCCTACTCCTCTACTTTGTGTCATTTTCATTGCATCAAACCTAGTTGTGATGAATCTTAGCATCTCCATAACCATCGGCTATGTACCTCTTGGTTCCCCACGTTTGAAACATTGTCCTCTTTGTGTCATTCTAAGGCAAGTTCTCTGTTGTTGCAAGTCTTTTCTCTCTCTTCTTTACCCACATCTTTGCGTTGAACTTTGTAACCATACTCTCCCAAGATTTGTTTTTATCTTTCACTCTACGAGCTTCCCATCAGTTTGCACATGATACGACCATCAAGACACATGTCCTTCAAAATTTGTGCTTGTCATTTTCACTCTTTTCTCCCTTCACTGTCTTCCACCAAACTCAAACAAAACTCTGAATTTACAAAGCTCAATTAAAAATCTAAATTCATCAATTCAAGTATAAATCAACCAAAACTCAAATGAAGATGAAGTTTCAACAAACCTTATTGAAACTCAAAGTTCACAAAACTCAAAAAAATCAAAATTGACCAGCTTAATTGGAAATCGATTTAAACTCAACATTCTCCAAATTGAAATGAAACTCAACTGAAAATGGAAGTTTGTCAAAGCTAAACAAACATCAACGAAAATCAAAGTTAACCAAACTCAATTTAAAATCTATGGTCGCCAAACCCAATAAAAATTAAAACATTGCAAGAATAAAAGTTTTATAAACTCATTCAAAAACAAAGTTTGACAACGTGTTTCACATCAATATGAAATCAGATCAACATAGCCTCCAATAATGTTAGATGGTCATATGTACACTATTTTATTCTATACTATTATCCATCATATGAAATTCAAAGTCAATTGAAAATCAAAATTCACCCCAATCAATTGAAACTAAATAGAAAATCAATGCTCACCAACCCAATTGAAACTAAATGTTTTTGAAACTCAATTAAATCTCAAAGTTAACCAAACTCCGCAAGAACTCAATAGAAAATGAAATTTGACCAACTTTAATTGAGATAAAAGTTTGTCAAACTCGACTAAAATAAATGGTCTCCAAACTCAATCAGATCTCCAAGCTCAATTCAAAACCACAAATTCTCAAAATCAATTGGAACTCAATCGAAAATTAAAAATTGTCAAAATCGATGAAACATCAATGGAAATTAAAAGTCTACCTAAACCAATTGAAAATAGATGGAAAATTAAAGTTTCTTCGATTGAATCAATATAAGGGCCTCATAGATTCATGTATGCACCAAGACTCAAGATTTGAAATGCTTATTATAGGGATTTTCCAATAGCAAAGAACAATGAAAGGGCTTGCTCTCCTCCCAACCTTAATGACATCATGAAGCCTCATGGACTCTAGTCATAGCCCCCAGCAAAGAATGGACAGCCATATAATTATGCTTTCTGAATAAAAGACTTTAACAAAGACACAAAATTTAAATTATTGTTTTTTTGTTGATGCAAATCTCCCATTCGTCGCGATGCTCCTACATCAAATACACCAAGTTGGAAAATATTTTTGGCATTGATCACAAAATGGAGCCGAGTCATTTAATCACTTTTCCAATTTCAAATCAACTCGCAACGAACTCCAACACTTAATGCACTTCCTACTACTCCCTTTTGAGCATTTGGTGGGAACAATTCCACTCTTCTTTTACAAAATCTTCCCTTCATTCCTTCTTCCACTCGTGGACTAATCACCGTTGTAGCCGAACCTCCTCCACAAAATTCTTTTATCCCGTTCCAATTTATCCATACACACATTCAAATAATCTATTTCAGGTAAATTCAAGATTTCCATTTCGTCTATATTCAAAATTTCACAATTTATAATCATATTTTCCTTTAACTGTACTAGTGAATAAAAAATCAACAATATGTTCATTACAATTAACTTTTACCTCCTTCCCCTTACTTCTTTCTCTTCTTCACACTCTTTTAGTCCATCACGAGTGTGCAGATCAACGTCCTCGTTACCATTAGAAGACTCAAAAAAATTTAACATGGCCTCTTTCTTTGGCACTGTCAAAATATGTATTTTACTCCCATTTGCATTGTCCAATAGGTTGCGTCCTCTAAAGGGCTCTGGGGCATGGTTGCAATTTCATCTTCTTTATCTCGCTTCATTGCCTCAACTATTGCAAGCTTCGGAACAATTGTAAAGTGTTCCTTCTCCTTCCGTAACTCTTTCAAAAGTGGGTTTCAAAAAATTAAACACAACTTCGATTTATCTTCATTTTCTTTTTCGCTATTCTTCAACAAATCCAAAGTCTACTAATTTACTTCTTTCTATATCATGTATGTATTCAATTATCCATTATGAACAACTTCTCTATCTATTTTTTGTTGTTTTTGCTAAATTAAATGACATTAATCTAATGGCATCAAAACACACATAATCACATATTTGTAAATACAATTTTCAAATCTAACCTTCCGCTTTGTTCCGAATAAACTTCATGGTTGATCTTGTTCTTGTTCCTCCTCTACCTCTTCCAAATGATAGGCTCTTCCACTTGAGCAATCTCATCTTCCTCTAAAGAACACTCATTTCCCCTCATCTTCTAGTGTGTTTGTGTGAGATGTGCTTACTTCCTCTTTCTCACTCTAATAACCTTCACCACGGTTGCAATGTCCTTGTACACATGACAATCTAGCTCTACCTTGAGATCTATTTTGTTGTGTCCTTGAAATTTTCTCTTCCACCTTCAAATCCATATTGATATGTCCATTCATATATCTTTGACACTTTCTCCTTATTGTCTTCTGCATGTCTTGCCAAAAGTTTAATTTACAAAACCCCTCTATGCACACTTGCAAGTTCTTCTGTCTTTGCTTCAAATTTTGTAACTTTTGTAACAAATGTGTTCAGTAAAATGCAGGCATGTATTTTGCCTTCATCTTTTTAACCATCCACTCCTGTGTTTTAATTTTGTCTTTGTGTGTACCCTTCATATTGGTTTCTGCATGATCCCGCCATTAAGATGCATGTCCCCTCAATCTTGTGATTGCAAACTTCATCACTTTTGGGTCTTCAATTGACTCACAATCGAAATAATTCTCCATCTCGGATATCAGATTCAAATTTCCACTGTAGTAGGGAGGATCAAATCACAGTTCGCTTCTAACTTTTGCCATTGCCTTCAAATTCTACTCTCTAATTTATTTTTGTGTTCATCTTCCGAGTTGATTGTGGGTGTTACTCCTTCCTCGCAATAATCACCATTCAAAAATTTATAATTATTTTCATCTCACCATAGTGGTGAAATAAAAAACAACATTATCTTCGTTATAATTAACATTTGCATATCTCCGCTTCATTTCTTTTCTATCTTCACACTCTCCCACCCAACTCAAACGAAACTCTAAATTTACAAAGCTCAATAAAAAATCTAAATTCATCAATTCAAGTCTAAATCAACAAAAACTCAAATGAAGATGAAGTTTCAACAAACCCGATTGAAACTCAAAATTCCCAAAACTCAAAAAAATCAAAATTGACCAGATTAATTGGAAATCGATTAAAACTCAACATTCTCCAAGTTGAAATAAAACTCAACCGAAATGGAAGTTTATCAAAGTTAACCAAACATCAATGAAAATCAAAGTCAACCAAACTCAATTTAAAATCTATGGTCACCAAACCCAATAAAAAATAAAACATTGCGAGAATAAAAGTTTTATAAACTCATTCAAAATCAAAGTTTGACAACAACGTGTATCACATGAATATGAAATCAGATCAACACAGTCTCGAGTAATGTTAAATTGTCATATGTACACTATTTTATTCTATATGAAATTGAAAGTCAATTGAAAATCAAAATTCACCCCAATCAATTGAAACTGAATAGAAAATCAAATCTCACCAACTCAATTGAAACTAAATGTTTTTGAAACTCAAATAAATCTCAAAGTTAACCAACCTCCACTAGAACTCAATAGAAAATGAAAGTTGACCAAGCTCAATTGAAATAAAAGTTTGTCAAACTCGACTAAAATAAATGGTCTCCAAACTCAATCAGATCTACAAGCTCAATTTAAAACCATAGTTTCTGAAAATCAATTAGAACTCAATCGAAAATTAAAAATTGTCAAAGTCGATGAAAAATCAATGGAAATTCAAAGTCCACCAAACCCAATTGAAAATAGACGGAAAATCAAAGTTTCTTCAATTGAACGAATATAAAGGCCTCAAAACTTCATGTTTGCACCAAGACTCGAGATTTGAAATGCTTATTATAGGGATTTTCCAATGGCAAAGAACAATGAAAGGGCTTGCTCTCCTCCCGACCTTAATGACGTCGTGAAGCCTCATGGACTCTAGTCATAACCCCGAGCAAGGAATGGACCACCATATAATTATGATTTCTAAAGAAAAGGATTTAGGAAAGACGCAAAATTTAAATAATTGCCTTTTTGTAGATGCAAATCTCCCATTCGTCGTGATGCTCCTACATCAAATACACCAAGTAGCAAAATATTTGTGGCATATCTCACAAAATGGAGCCGAGTCATTTAAACACTTTTCCAATTCGAAAACAACTCGCAACAAACTCCAACACTTAAAGCACTTCCTCCTACTCCCTTTTGAGCATTTGGTGGGAACAATTCCACTGTTCTTTTACAGAATCTTCCCTTCATTCCTTCTTCCTCTAGTGGACTAATCGCCACTGTCGCCCGACCTCCTCTACAAAATTCTTTTATCTTGTTCCAATTTTCTACACACATTCAAATAATCTATTTCAAGTAAATTCAATATTTCCATTTCGCCTATATTCACAATTTCACAATTTATAATCATATTTTCCTTTCACCATACCAGTGAAATACAAATCAACAATATCTTTGTTTCAATTAACTTTCACCTACTTCCCATTCACTTCTTTCTCTTCTTCACACTCTTTTAGTCCATCGGGAGTGTGTGGATCAACATCCTCGTTACCTTTAGAAGACTCAAAAAATTTAAACATGGCCCCTTTCGTTGGCACTCTCAAAATCTATATTTTACTCCCAGTTGCATTGTCAAATATGTTGCATCCTCTAAAGGGCTCTTGGGCATGGTTACAATTTCATCTTCTTTATCTCGCTTCATTGCCTCAACTCTTGCAAGCTTTGGAACAATTGTAAAGTGTTCCTTCTCCTTCCCTAACTCTTTCAAAAGTATGTTTCCAAAAATTAAACACAACTTCGATTTATCTTCATTTTCTTCTTCCATATTCTTCAACAAATACAAAGTCTACTAATTTACTTCTTTCTTCATGTGGGTATTCAATTATCCATTGTGAATAGCTTGTCTATCGAATTTTCATTATTTTTGCTAAATTAAATGACATTTATCTATTGGCATCAAAACACACATAATCTCATATTTGTAAATACAATTTTGAAATCTCGCCTTCTGCTTTGTTCCAAATAAACTTCATGGTTGAGCTTGTTCTTGTTCCTACTCTACCTCTTCCAAATGACAGGCTCTTCCACTCGAGCAATCTCATCTTCCTCTAAAGAACATTCCTTTACCCTCGTCTTCTAGTGTGTTTGCGTGAGATGTGCTTACTTTATCTTGCTCACTCTGATAACCTTCACCACTGTTGCAATGTTCGCGTGCACATGACAATCTAGCTCTACCTTGAGATGTGTTTCGTTGTCTGCTTGAAATTTTCTCTTCCACCTTCAAATCCATATTGATGTGCCCATTCATATATCTTTGACACTTTCTCCTTATTGTTTTCTGCATGCCTTGCCAACAATTTAAGTTATAAAACCCCTCTGTGCACACTTGCAGGCTGTTCTGCCTTTGCTTCAAATTTTGCAACTTTTGTAACAAATGTGTTCGGTAATCTACAGGCATGTGTTTTTCCTTCATCTTTTTAACCATCCACTCCTGTGTTTTAATTTTGTCTTTGCATGTACCCTTCATATTGGTTACTGCATGATCCCACCATTAAGATGCACGTGCCTTCAATCTTGTGATTGCAAACTTCATCATTTTTGGGACTTAAATTGACTCAGTCGAAATAATTCTCCATCTCTGATATCAGATTCCAATTTCCATTGTACTTAGGAGGATCAAAGTTCCCACTAATATATGAAATTAAAAGTCAATTGAAAATCAAAATTCACCCGAATCAATTGAAACTCAATAGAAAACCAATGTTCATCAACTCAATTGAAAATAAATGTTTTTGAAACTCAACAAAAAATAGAAGTTTGCAAAACTCAATCGAAACGCTATTTGAAATAAAATTTTCTCAAAATCAATTGAGAATAAACAGAAAATCAAAGGTTGTGCCAAACTCAATTAAATCTCAAAGTCCACCAACTACACAAAAACTCAAATAAATATCAAAATTCACCAAATTCCATTGAAAATAAATGGATAATCAAAGCTTGCATCAGACACAAATGAAAATCAAAGCTTGTATCAAAGTCAAAAAATCAGCAAACTCAATTGAAACTCAAAAATCCCATAACTCAAATAAATCTCAAAGTAAACCAAACTCCACTAGAACTCAATAGAAAATGAAAGTTGACCAAGCTAAATTGAAATCAAAGTTTGTCAAACTTGACTAAAATAAATGGTCTCCAAACTCAATCAGATCTCCAAGCACAATTCAAAACCAAAGTTTCTCAAAATCAATTGGAACTCAATCGAAAATTAAAAATTGTCAAAGTCGATGAAATATTAATGGAAATTAAAAGAGTGCCTAAACCAATTGAAAATAGATGGAAAATCAAAGTTTCTTCGATTGAACGAATATAAGGGCCTCATAACTTCATGTCTGCACCAAGACTCAAGATTTGAAATGCTTAGATAGGGATTTTCCAATGGCAAAGAACAATGAAAGGGCTTGCTCTCCTCCCAACCTTAATGATATCATGAAGCCTCATGTACTCTAGTCATAACCCCTAGAGAGGAATTGACTGTCATATAATTATGCTTTATGAAGAAGACTTTAGCAAAGATGCAAAATTTAAATTATTGTTTTTTTTTTTCTCGAGGCAAATCACCCATTCGTCGCGATGCTTCTACATAAAACACACCAAGTAGGAAAATATTTGTGTCATAGCTCACAAAATGGAGCTGAGTCATTTAATCACTTTTCCAATTCGAAATCAACTCGCAATGAACTCCAACACTTAAAGCACTTCCACCTACTCCATTTTGAGCATTTGGTGGGCACAATTCCACTCTTCTTTTATGGAATCTTTCCTTCATTCCCTCTTCCTCGCGTGGACTAATATCCACTGTCGCCCGATCTCCTCCACAAAATTCTTTTATCCCGTTCCAATTTATCCATACACACATTCAAATAATATATTTCAGGTATATTCAAGATTTCCATTTCGTCTATATTCACAATTTCACAATTTATAATCATATTTTCCTTTCACCCTACCAGTGAAATACAAATCAACAATATCTTCATAAAAATTATCTTTTAACTCCTTCCCTTTCACTTCTTTCTCTTCTTCACACTCTTTTACTCCATCATGAGTATGCAAATCAACATCCTCATTATGATTAGAAGACTCAAAATATTTAAACATGGCCTCTTTCTTTGGCACTGTCAAAATCTGTATTTTACTCCCAATTGCATTGTCCAATACGTTGCATCCTCTAAAGGGCTCTTGGGCATGGTTGCATTTTCACCCTCTTTATCTCCCTTCATTGCCTCAACTATTGCAAGCTTTGGAACAATTGTAAATGACATTTATCAACTGACATCAAAACACACATAATCTCATATTTGTAAATATACTTTTGAAATCTCACCTTCCGCTTTATTCCGAATAAACCTCATGGTTGAGCTTGTTCTTGTTCCTCCTCTACCTCTTCCAATGGATGGGCTCTTCCACTCGAGCAATCTGGTCTTCCTCTAAAGAACACTCATTTCCCCTCGTCTTCTAGTGTGTTTGCGTGACATGTGCTTACTTCCTCTTGCTCACTCTGATAACCTTCACCACTGTTGTAGTGTCCACGTGCACATGACAATCTCGCTCTACCTTGAGATGTGTTTCGTTGTCTCCTTGAAATTTTCTCTTCCACCTTCAAATCCATATTGATGTGCACATTCATATATCTTTGACACTTTCTCCTTATTTTCTTCTACATGCCTTGCCAGCAGTTTAATTTACAAAACCCCTCTGTGCACACTTGCAAGCTCTTCTGTCTTTGCTTCAAATTTTGCAACTTTTGTAACAAATGTGTTCGGTAATGTGCAGGCATGTGTTTTGCCTTCATTTTTTTAACCATCCACTCCTGTGTTTTAATTTTGTCTTTGCATGTACCCTTCATATTGGTTTTTGCATAATCCCACCATTAAGATGCATGTCCCTTCAATCTTGTGATTGCAAACTTCATCATTTTTGGGTCTTCAATTGACTCATCGTCGAAATAATTCTTCATCTCTAATATCGGATTCCAATTTCCACTGTACTTGTGAGGATCAAATCACGGTTTACTCCTAAATTTTTCCATTGCCTCTCTGCTTTATTTTTGCCTTCATCTTCCAAGTTGATTTCGGGTATTACTTCTTCGTCACAATAATCACCGATGTCCACCATTCCTACTCCTCTACTTTGTGTCATTTTCATCGCATCGAACCCAGTTGTGATGAATCTCAAAATCTCCATAACCATCGGGTTTGTACCTCTTGGTTCCCCACCTTTTAAACATCATCCTATGTGTGCCATTCTAAGGCAAGTTCTCTGCAGTTACAAGTCTCTACTCTCTCTTCTTTAGCCACACCTTTTCTTTCAACTTTGTAACCATACTCTCCAAAGATTTGTTTTTGTCTTTCACTCTATGAGCTTCCCATCTATTTGCACATGATATGACCATCAAGACGCATTTCCTTAAAAATTTGTGCTTGTCATCATCTTCACTCTTCTTAGGTCTTCAATCGACTCATAGTCGAAATGCTTCTCCATCTCTGATATCCATTGCATCAATTCTTCTGGATTCAAATTTCCATTGTAATTAGAAGGATCGAATCGGGGTTTGCTCCTAACTTTTGTCGTTGCCTTCAAAACTTTACTCTCTTCTTCATTTTCCAATATAATTTCAGTTCTTAATTCTTCATTATTATTGCTGATTTACACCATTACTACTCTAATTTGTGTCATTTCCATCATATCGAACCTCGTTGTGATGCCTCTCAACGACTCTAAAACTGAAAGCCCTGCACCTCCTAGTGCCCCATGCCTCTACGGCCACGTCCTCTGTGTGTCATCTTTTCATGTGTGTAATCTCCTCTTCCTCTATAGAAGTCTCATTTTCCGTTGTCTTCTAGTGTGCTTGCGTAAGACATCCTTGCTTTCTCAAGGTGCATGTCCGTTCAATTTTTTTGCTTGCAAACTTCACTCTTTTTGAGTTCTCAATATACTCGTAGACAAAATGCTTCTCCCTCTCTGATATCCAGATTCAAAGTTTAATTAAATCCAATGAGTATAATAAACAATGAAATTCATAATGGCTGGCAAAGTAGAGAACGAATGTTTTTATGCTCGGATGTATAAATCAGCCATTGATTTCATGTAAATTTACATTTTGCATCTCATCTATATTACCATTCACCAATTTATAATTATTTTCATTGCACCATAGTGGTGAAATAAGAAACAACATTAGCTTCGTTACAATTAACATTTACATCTCTCCGCTTCATTTCTTTTCTCTCTTCACGCTCTTCCACCAAACTCAAACGAAACTCTAAATTTACAAAGATCAATTAAAAATCTAAATTCATCAATTCAAGTCTAAATCAATCACAATTGAAATGAAGATGAAATCTCAACAAACCCGATTGAAACTCAAAGTTTGCAAAACTCAAAAAAATCAAAATTGACAAGCTTAATTGGAAATCGATTAAAACTCAACATTCTCCAAATTGAAATGAAGCTCAACCGAAAATGGAAGTTTGTCAAATCATACAAAAACAATAAAATAGTGGGTCTTTTTAATTTCAAAACTCAAGAATGAAACTTTTCAAGCATTGTATTAGAACTTAGACTTGGCATGACTCAAAAAATTAAACAATTGTAACTTTTAAAGTGTATTTCATTGAATATATTTGACTCTCGTTTATTTGAAATTAAAATAGTTGTTTTGATTCTCATACATTTGAAATTTGAATATATTCTTTTGATTCTCATGTGGAGGTATAGAAGCAAACGAAATTTTAAAAAAAAAACTTTATTTCTTGTTTTTGAATGCTAGGGGCATTCCCAATTGTAGGGAACGACTTGTCATTCTCAAGACATCCCCCAGTCCGCCATCCCCAAAACAGCTAGGAGATAGGGATACCAAATTTTCAGCAAGGGACGCATCCTCATGTTTCATAGTAAACTTTGAAAAACTCAATTGAGTATAAAAAATTGCCAAACTCAATAAAAAATAAAGCACAACAACGATGTCTATCACATGAATATGAAATTAGATCAACATAGTATCACACTATGTTTTTATTTTAAATGCAACTGAACAAGGGTGTTGACCCTAAAATACATTTCGAACATGATGCTTATAGAAGGTCACGAACAGACCATCAACAACACAACATAGGCCATAACAGACTACTTGGAGCACACTAGTAGAACAACTAGGAACCCACCATAAGGGTGGGTAGAAATTTCACCCACAACTAGAGAAGGACTTTATGGAGGAAGAACTATATTTTCTCCTACAATGAACAATAATCTAGGCAATATTGTCGTTTAGAACATCATTACAAGGGGGAGCAAGAGGGGAAATCCCCTAACAGAATTTGTCAACACCTAGAGCAAACTGCTAACAAAGTGAAATGACATCCACCAAAAGGTTGGAGAAAAATAGAAGTAATAGGCAGAGTAGGATCTAAAGGGAAAGAGTGGGAAAAGTAGTAGCAAGAGGTGGAGTACCATTCACGGAACCTGAGGAGGTCTCACCGATAACAAGATGCTCAACATCATTTGATTGATTGAATGCCTTGTTCTCTTATTATTAAATATTGATCCTCGTGGATTAAAAAGAAGAGATAAGTTTCCAATTCCATTCCATATTGATCCTTCTTAGATGTCGATTTCAATTGGATCCTTGTCCCTTTTTATATTTTCCCATATGAGTGAAGAGTCATGCCTTTTCATTACTTTTCCCTTTTGAAAGAGTCACAACTCTTAACCCTTAACTACATTCTAAATATTTTAGGAAATTGTTGTCTTGAGTTGTTTTCTTTATTTTAATTTAATGATATAAAATAAATGATTTCTTACTTTTGTGGGGACATGACATTGGGCCTATTGCTACTCTTGGTGGTGCTATCATTTCTTGTACCACTGCAAATAACCCATCTGTTAGCCCTTGTTCAGCTACTTTCCTAAGGATTTTACATTATGCCACTATCTTCTTATCCACTTTCTCCTTATGGGCTACAATCTCTACGAGATTCATGGGAGCTTTGTCTTTACTTGGTTCCCCTTTTCTCTTCTTATCGTTCTTCCTTAGGTATATCCTGGTGACTCTCAACTGGGAGTTATCTATGGGCTTTTATGTGTTCCTTTGTTGCTCAATGGTTTTTGGCAGTCTGAGATTAATCAATTGGTCACTTTCATTAATCACCTTAGCTATCACCACCTCAATTATGGAATCGTCTTTGTCAAACCACGTGATTGGGGACATGGACCTCTGAGAAACACTATGTTCTTCATATAATGAATCTAAAATTTCTCCATCATCGGAGAAGTTATTTGTAATGTCCTTCTTGATGTCAATGGCTTTCATATGGAAACTCGTTAACCTACAATATCTCCTCTTCTCGACCTCAAAATTGTCCTACGTTCTAGCTAAGAAATCCTCCAATGCAAGCTAATGATCAGGATGTGAATTAGGCATGGACTTAATTTTTCCTTTTGGTTCATAAATTAACCTCTTATACTCATTGTTTAATATTTAGGACCTATAATTCATAAGTTGCCTCTTCAGCTATATGTAGGTTCAAGCACTTGTAAAATCTAAATGTAAAGACGAATCCTAACCCACACTTATGCTTTTGCATCATTAGAGCCTGAATCTCTACAATCTAACTTGAAAATCCTAACAAACTGATTTTGTCATTGGAATGTTTTTGGAGGTGGAAAGGGTTGCCAAAAAAACCCATTGAGCCTTATATATGTTTGGTTTGGATGAACCAAGTCCCCAAAATGTCTACTAGTTCCATTGCCTCCTTGAACTGCCCGAAGCCCACATCACTTGTTAGTCTATTGATAGCTGCATATAAGAAGGCGTCATTGACCCTCCTAAAATCAGTGTCTGTTTGTTTGAAGAGGATTTGGGTAATGTGTTTACATGTTGTGATCATCCCTAGAACCTCCCCCACTATTCCTTGAGTGTCAAGACCCGGGTATATCCCTCCTCGAGAAACTAACCATATGATATATGAGGTCATGAAAAATCTGTTGGTGTCATTTACTTTGCACTTTTGCTCATGTATTTATCAGAGATTATCTGAGCCCAATCAAAATGATGTTCTCTCTTGAGGATGGCAGTAATGTAATAATATATCCAAGGGCTATCAAATCTGGATTCCTCCATTATAAAGGCTTTTCTTACCATGATAATGATATCCATTACAACATCCTTGAAGTTTATTTTGTTCATGATCTTATTGACAGACTTCCTTGACTCCTTCGGCCAATGTTTGTTAAGGTGTTCCTTACTTCTCTCTACTATTTTTGACTAATTGGCCAAAGCTTCTTCTTCTCCCACTATCACCTGACTTTGTCAAATACAGGAATCCTACAAGTTTGGGTCACCATGTTAACATTCTCCTCGGCATCAATACACTGTCAGGTGACCTGATTCTAGTGTTAGGCTATGGTCATGATCAGTTTGGGAGATTGCAGTGCTTGTGTGAATAACATTGCCTAAGTCAACCCCGACAACCCTATCTTCCTGTAATAATCATTTCCATGTGGATCCAATGTTGCCCCTTCCATTGCATCTATGTCCACATGTCTAGTCTCAGTGTTTGTTAACCCTTGGACTTCACCTTTCAGCTTTGATATTGTTAACTACCCTTGATACAAGTATATCATGATTGTCGGGCTCTTTTCAATCCTGAATTTTTGTTTAGTCTTCCTTCTGGCCTCCGGAACATCATCCTCTGCTCCCACACCTGCCATATAATTTCAACAAGACCTGCCAAGGGGGGGAAAGCAGAATTACAATCATCAAAAGTTTCCTTAGGAACCACTTTATAGAAATCAGGAATCAGTCCCTTGGGTTACTATGAAGTTTTTGGGGACCGAGAACTCAAAGGATTGGGTTTCGGGGAACCCTCTGTTTACAAAAACAAAGTTGGGAAGCTTTGGGGTCTAAGACTGCCATGATAAGTCTATCACTAAAGTTTGGGGGTATAAAACCTTCGTCTACCTAAGTTACAAGCCTTGGAAATTCGGGTCTATTCTCAATTCTTTCAGATTTCGTGATTCTGAAATATCCTTTCTTTACAACATTACCCCAAAATTCAGGGTTTGGGGAGATGGTTGACTTCATGCTTTATACGCTCAAAGGGATTGGTTTGACTAGGCTCCCAAAGTCTGAAATCCCGGAGTGATTTCCTTCCAATAAGGTTTGCTTTAGATTTCGGGGTTCAAGGATACGAGCGAACAAGGACCATTCTCGGTAAAGGTTAGACAGCAACCACAAAGTCTAAAATCCCAAAGGTGCTGGCTTTTGGCATTATGATTTTGAATTTCAGGTTTCGGGGTACTGGTGTATGGTCTGTTGATGAGTGTTTTGACCAAGGGTCGAAAGGGAACCCTGGAATCTGAAGTTTTGAAGGACTTCACTTTGATTGGTTCAACTTTAATTTTGGCGTTCGAGTATATAGTTTGTTCACTGCCTACTTGGTAAAGGTTTGACTAGAACCCCAAAGTTTGTAATTCCAAGGGCTAATGATTTTAGAATTTGCGAAGGGGATCTCAGGAACCTAGGCTTTTGAAGGTTTGCTTGTATTCTTGAATGACACTCAATCCCCAAGTCCAAAACACTGAAGTGAATTCAGGATTTAGTTGATTTTAGTACAGGCGAGGTTTGAGCTAGGGTTTTTAGGAAAAGTGGATCCCAAAGTCCAGGACTGATGGAATTTCAAAAATAAACCCTATTATTGTATGTACTAGGACAAAGAACTGAGGTGCGGGAAAAGCCTTAAACGAGGCTAAATTTCACATTTTCAAGGCATATTGGGATTCTAAGGTTGCACATCTTGCAAATCTCTGCTACGCATTGGCTGTGAGGTTGAGCAACTGTTGAATCTCGTGAAGAAATCAACTTATTGCTAAACTAAGAAAATGGGAAACCCTACCTACAAAAGAAAGAACAAAAATGAAACAAGAAACAAACAAAAAACGCGGGAAAGTAAAAGGCTTACCTCCAAATAGGCAAACACGAGGAGAAAGCACACACATGCACTAAATCCACAAACAAGAAAGCTCTAATCACACAAAATAATTGAAAGAAAAGTCACAAGGAATCTTTGTTGCACAAGCTCGAAGAATAGCTCAAAAATTACAAGGTGGGTGTAAATTGAGCCCTATTGAGTCTTTTTACCAGTCACCTTTTTAGGTACAATAAATGCACCTTGGATTGTCGTATGGTCGGTGACCTTGGTGTGCACGTAGGAAATCGGGACTTTGGTGTTCTAGGGTTTTGGGAAACACGAGAACTAAACATTCCTCGATCTCCTGAGATCCTCAAGTCTAAAAGTATGAAGGAAACCACACAGAAGAAAACGTCGGGGTCCGAGATTCCCAAGGAAGCTAGGAAAACCTTTGGATACTGTGGAGTCAAGGATCCTTGCAGAAAACCAAACAATGAAGACAAGAAGGAAACAAGGGAAATAGAAAAGAGGGGACACGAGTTTTGTCAAACAAAATGTACGGATGAGTATGCACGACATAACAAGTTGCCTATGAAGTTGACTAAAACAATTGGCTACTCAATATAGAATTCATGAGGTTGCTAAAATTTATATATTAACATTGAAACTTGGACTATTGTTGTCCAAATATATACCTAATGGATTTTTCCATCCTAATGTTCAAGAAGAATTTATTATTGTAAGTTTCTAATAATTTTTATGCCAATACTCTTGGTTAATAAGAACTTGACAATGAAATTTTTTTCACAAGTTTGGTGTTGAATCTCCTATTTCTCGGCACTGTAAAAAGATTCTAAAAAGATCTCCACCAGATAATGTTTGTATCAATATTATAATTTCATAAGTTTTTGGACTTTTTTTCAAAACTAATAGCATTGACTATAATATAATGATCTTTATAAATCTCTCACTATGACATTGGGCTTGAATACCTTCTTACTTAATGCACATCTTCTTATTTATTGCAATATTATGCTTTTGTGAAGGTTAACGCTTATCTCATTCACATTGAATATATTTTGACTTTCTGAATCATAGTTGTTGTAACAAGATTTTCACTAATGATGTTAACATATGCTCTCTTATTTCCCATTGAAATATAATGTTATTGCAATGGTAATCTCTTTAATGTTGGATTATGTCGATTTTCTTATGGTTTCAGTATAGTGTTGTGACTTCTAATATTTTGTTGTTCATTTTCAATAGCTTTTAATGTTGGCATCTAGCATATCTCTCTCAATTGTAACATATAATTAACAATAGTTGCAGCTGAAAGGGTCCAAGTGTTTACTATGTTCTCTACCGGGTTTGCGTCTTCAATGAAATTAAAGAAAATTCTAAAGGTGTCTAGGTAAAACCCGATCGTGGTCGAGGGGAATCATGACACATGTCAACATCCCTCGACATGGTTTCTTGTTGTAGTTCAATTAAGTGATAACACTTAATTAGGTTTAATTATCTAATCAGATTCATTACTCTTAAACATGATTGTAAACAAGGTTCAACATTATAACAATCACAATTACATTAATTAAGTCACTCCCTTTCCTAGGGTTTAATGATGCACTAATTGGAATAGTTAATATTATCATATTTAATTATCTCCATTACCATTTAGCTTTTTTTTTTAAAATCCCATTTTATAGATTTTGATGGAAATTATTTAACTATCATATTCGGTTAAGTTAGGTTGACCCTTATGTTAAATCAACGTCTAAACCCAACGTATGAATCGTCTCAAAGTCTTAACAGAATTATCATGTTTCAAAAAAAATTATTGTTAGTGTGTTTTAGTGGTAAATTTTGGGCATGACAATATCATTATGGTTATAGATATCTATGATGTTGGTTTGATCTTCTAATTTGCATTGGAATAAGATTATTCGACAACAAATCTCCCTAGAAATTGTCAAGGCCTTTATGTTAAATTCTTTTAATGTTCATGTAACTTAAAATTTATCCTTGCTGGTCATTCATAATATCAACAAAAAAATATTTTGGCTACAATATATAACATTGGAGTGTTAGTTTACATATGTTGAATATTGTATTATCTATGGCAAATCAAAATTCAATCTCCAAGACTTGTTGATTTCCAATAATATTAATGTTGAATTTCTTCCTCTTATTTGTGCAACAACTTCATAATTAAAGTGTTTGTTGTAAATTTAATAATTCTTCAATTGAAAAAAAACGCTCTGATAATATTGGATTTTCTATTGGCTTTGTCATAAAAATTCTTGGTTAAAATGCTATTTTCAAATCAACAGATGTCTTTGGTGGCAAAATCTACTACTAGCAATTCCTTTTAATAATTTTGGTGATGTTATGGTATCATTTAAGTGTTGTTTTGGAGTATGTGACATCTCGCTTCCTATTTTATTGGTTGTGCAATCATTTTAACTAGTATTTTGACCAAAACTCTTCCATAAAATTTTGAATAGTTTTGCACCTACAATTCAAAGTTGTTCTAAAAATGTATTTGCCAAGTTTTGTGCTCTAAATTAAAAAACAAAATGTATATTCAATGTAGAAGAGTTTCAACATCTAAGAACGATTCTAGGAAAAGAGATTTAATCGGAAAGGGTATGATTTCAAGAAAAAAGCAAAAACCCTTTTTCAATTTGTTGTGTATAACAAAATATTTTTTTAGTTAACATGTTTATTACAAAAGGCAGTAGAATTGAACAAATATAAAAGATCAAGGAATCCCCAAATATTTAAAAGAAAACATTCATACAGAAATTAATTTAAAAACATCAAATTATTTTAAGAACAAAATTTGAGGAAAGGCTCAATCTAAATAGATAATAACTTACATGTTTTAAAAATGCTAAACAAATCTGAAATCCATCATCCATTCTTCATACATCCTTCACCTAAGTTACATAATCCTGTCCAAAATGAGAAGCACCAAACATTTTAATGCATTATATTCTACCAAAAAAGTAATTTCATTAAATTCAAAAAAGCATTACAAATCCACATCTCATTCATAGAAAATAAAATATAATAGAGACAAATGTTTTAGACTACTTTCAAAGAAATTAAGAATTAGCATTTTCTTTAAAGTTAAAAAAATATATCTAGATTAACTAACTCTTGTCAATTTCTCTCTTTCTATTTTATAAGCTCAAAGCCTTTAACATCCTTTAACATAAAAAATAATACTTATTCATGTGAGAGATTTGGCAAAATGGTACATATATACACCTAATTTATTAAACATTATTTCAAAATGCAAATTCTTTTAGAACAAGCAATGTAGGGCAATGGAAGACAATAAGACTTACTTATGGGAATATCTACCCAAATCAAATTTCTATAAAGCTATTTACAATAAACTAGTTACTCAAAGAAATTGAACATGAATCAAATGCAATCAACAAAACTAAGTACTCTATTTATGTAGTGAGTATACTAAAAATGCAATGAAGTTGAATTTAAAATTATACACATGAAGGACAATAGAAGAACGACCTCTTTTGGAACTTTAAACATCAAGGAACAAGTTTACACTTACTATCCAAAAGTAGAACTACAACTCCTAAGTAATAAGTTGACACCTCACACTCCAAAACAAAGAAAAAGATAGAGACAAAGATAAATTTATTAATGTCCAACAAAAGACCACAAACAAGTCAATGGGACTGAAGATTACAAACCAGGGTGCAACCACTAGTGGGGAAATAAAACGGTAACCAAAGAAAAGCACAACCAAAAACAAAAGAGACAAGAGTAACTAAGGAGGTGGGAGGGGCGAACAAGGAACCCCAAACCACCAAACAACCATCAAGGAACCGGAGCAGCCGAGAAGAACCTTGAGACTCAGGGGTAAGCAATAGGGCTAGGCCACTAAGTATACCGAAGCCGAATGGAAGGAGAGGGCCACTGTGAGGAACCTCTGCGGGGCCAAACATACCTGGGAAGACAAGGAGAAGCCAATTGTCTTTTGGTACCATGGGGGGTGGGGGGTAGAAAAGTAGGTAATGAGCTGGTAGGATTGAGCATGCGAGGGGTGTTGAAACAAGTGATCCCTGAGTCTAAAGGCCTCATGCAGGTAGAGAGCAAGGCACCTCTGATCCATGTATCTGAAAAAGGTGGAGTGAGACTGGGACTCTCTAAAAAGGAAGTAGATCCTCCCTTTAATCTCATAGTAAATAGGGCAACGAAAGATAAAGTCCTCCTCTGTCTCAACCACCCTGAGGCTACAAAGCTGACAAACCGTGTCATCCTTGTCCAAATGGTGATCTGTCTCAACTCGGAGCCGATGGGAACCCACCCTAAAAGAACCAAGGGGAATCCAAAGGGAATGTGACCAGTGTTGAGAAATATAAGGAGGACAGACAATGAGCACGTCCTATAGCTCAAGAAAGTTCTTTGAATAAAATATCATCTTGTAGCGGAGACCCCTGTGGGGGTTGACCTGTGTGGTATGAATGAACTGTCTGCAAATGTCTATTCTGACACACCTATTCAACTTCTACCTAGAGGGGAGAAGATGGTGGGGGCATCAAGGGAGTACTGGAAGGGGGGCAGATGATCAATCTCAATCTCGATAAAACCAAGGAGCGTTGAAGCCCCAGCGAACCAACAATGGACCCAACCAGAGACAGAAGATGTTGTAGACTTCAAGGAATAGTAAGCAAGGTAAGGGTACCTGTGGCACCCCAAACAAGAAGCAGCGAAAACACAGAGGCAATTCAAGAACTAAATGAGATCAAAGATCGCCTCAAGTCTGAAGGGGTGTGCACCAAACTCAACAAGGATGATATTGTAAGTAATGAAATGCTTACACCTGATGATGCGTCGGAGGAGAACTTGTACCCGCTCAATAGAGGCCCAATCGAACTCCAACAAGGAGAGCCCCAAACCACAGAGCCATAACGAACAATAGGCTAAATGAGAGTGTCCAAAAGTGTCATTTGGATGTGGTGTATTGGAAGTGATGTCAAAAGCACTGTCTTTCGAGAAGGGTGAGTGAGCCATACCCCTTATTGATACGAGGCTGGATAGCAGGTCTCAAGCTGAAACGGGGACCAGAAAACTTAACCCCCAGATACGTGTAGGAAGGGACAATCTCAATCTCAGTACCAACAAAGAAGTGAAGATGAGAGGTCTTGATGTCATAAAAGACCACCTTAGTCTTCCCCAAATTAACAATCAAGTTGCCTTTGTAATCCCTCTAGGGAGGAGGCTAGAAGAACCACATCATTTGCAAAAAGCAGGATAGAGATCAAGACCTGGTGGAGAAGACAATCATCCCCATCTAACAAGTGCTCATGAAGAAATCCATGAGCCAACTCATCAATGTAGATCCCAAACAAAGTAGGGGACAGGGTGCATCCCTACCTAACCTCGATGGTACTATTGATAAAACTGGAGAACGCAGAAGAAGTGCTAAGACGACCTGAAACACTCTCATAAAGTCTCATGATGTCAGTCAGGAGGACATCTGAAACACCGATGTCTCGAAGTCTCTGAAAGAAGACTCATTAAGGAACCATGTCAAAAGCTTTCCAGAAGTCAACAAAGCAACAATAAACCTTCAAGGAGCGATGACGAGCCTCCTCGATGATGGTACGAAGAGTCAAAATATGGTCCACGGTCTGGTAATCCTATCTAAAACTGACTTGTCCCCTAGCCCAAATATGGTATTGATCCAACTCCGCGGAGAGGAGAATGTTAATAGCTATGGTATTAAGATTGGAGAAAGTGTGACCAACCGTGATGGTCCTGTAATTGCTGGGATAACAGGTGGGGCCCGCCTTATGGATTGGATGGATAATGTGGTGGGACTAAGAGGGGGTAACCCCATGTAGACCACCTAATTAAAGAGGTCAGAAAGTAGGCACTCAGCACATTAAAGCCATATTTGAAGAGCTCATCCTAGAAGTCTTCCTCATCCGCAGCTCTGCTAGTATTCATGATTCTCACCGCTTCTCTAATGGTTGTGCAAGTGAAAAGATGGCAGGAGGAAGGTGGGGTGATCTGGAGGGAGGGTTGGTCGGGGATGTCATAGAGGGAGAAAATATGGGAGATCAATGTATTGTGGTCTAAGGCGAGAGACAAAACAAGAGGAATATTATCCCTCATACGAAAGCCAATAAATATAGAATATTTGTTGTATATTTCCTACAAATCCCAGCAGCTAAAAGACTAATGACTTCTAAAGCGTTGTGAGAAACCGCAATTTTACATATAATTGACACAATTTATAGCCCCAACCTAATAATTGTTACATCTAAAGTGCTGAAAGTTTTGTAGCCAAATTCATCACTGTTTGAGAGAATTCAGAATTTTAATTCTAAAGTTCTATAAAAGTTGAGATCAAATAGTTTTTCTGGAGTTGTCATGGATCTATTTTCCACATCCTTACCATTTTTCAGAGGAAAATATGCAATCTACCAAAAGTTATTGAATTTCATAATTTCAGCTCTGTACTACACATTCTGGAAGCATTGAATTGATTTTCTTAATTTTGACTGAGCATTATGAAAGATAGATAACTAATTATTCTTTTCTTACGAACCTGTTCCATTCTAAGAGGCTGAGAATAAAAAGAGGTGACTAAATAAAACAAAAATACGAGGCGTTGGAATTCATTTTAAAATGCCTAAGGAATGGTGCCGTAAATCACAAATGAAATGCCAACTATATGAATTATACGTGGCACTTGAGTCGTGGAAATTATTAGTTTTTGATGCGTAGATTTTGCATGGGAATGTAAGGTCTTATTCTGGAGGCTTTAAACATGAAAAGGACAAATTAAAGAAAAAGGATGAAACGACTATCTTGCTGGGAGGAGTTTTTGGCTAGCACCCAATTTTGCAATTTATTTGTAGCAGATTTTAAGGTAGAATTCAAGTACAAGAGGAGACAGGACACCGAAAAATAAAATACAGAGTTGTTTTGGAGAATCGAAGTGCAAGTTCTACTAATGATTAACAATTCAAATTTGATTCTTCACTTCTAAAAGCATCAGAAAGACATGACGTGAGGAGAGAAAGAAAAAGACAGAAAGATAATCGCAACACCCCTGCTGGAGACTAGTTTGAAGAAAGTATGCCGATTTTAGGAGGCGGCGTAATGGACAGAAGAATGTGCACGTTTAGAAAGGGGTAATTGTGGAATGCATAGACTCCAAATCGGACTTTAAAAACAAACAGAAATGTGCAGAAAGGAAGGACACGTAAGAATGAAGGAGTTTGTGAATGCAGAGACAGAGAGAATAGGAAGTGCATGGAGGAGAAGTCCCTTTTTTGACTGACAGCTGGGGGATTTCCAGTACCAACAATATGCTTGGACTCTCGGCTGACTGCTTCAAAACCACTGTAGATTCCTTTGCAATTTTCAATACCTTCTTAGAACAGTGAATATTAGCCTAGGCACAACAAAATGTGATGGCTGATATAATGGGAATGACAGATTTCTTTTGCACAGCTATTATTTTGCTATGATCTCCTTTTACTAAGGTACCTCAAAATACATAGAAAAAAATACAGTGATAAATGAAGCTCTGGATCTTTGTCAGCTGCCACAACAGTTT
>MU223095.1:223917-239693 GCA_018584345.1 Thuja plicata | reverse complement strand
ATAAGTTACAATCAATTGCAAATCATGGATTTGGCCAAATTTTGCACTATTAATATCATGGTTTTTTCATTGATTTGACTGACACGGATAATTGAAGTAAACTCATATGAATCGTGAGTAATTGCAATTTTTACTAATTAATTTTCACATTTAACTAATTTTGATTTTTCCCCCTCTCAGCAAAATAGAAGCGAACAAATGAGAAATAAAATTGACTGGGGGCTGTTTTTTTGCCTTTAAATGCTGGAATGAGACTACAGACGAGCTTTTGGCAAAAATTCGGCGAGTAATCGATTGGGGCGAGTAAAAGTCAGAAAAACTCGCAGAGCCCAAAAACTCGTTGGGTTTTTGCAACTCGCCGAATACTCTGCAAGTGTTCCATCTATGATTTGAATAATGGAATAGCGTGGTTGGAATCAATATGTCTTAATCATTTCAGTTTAAGCCTGAAGTATATTAAATATAAAACAATTATGGCTATAATAGGCCTAAACCTAGCAGGGGACATTACAAATTTCCCTGATAAATTCGGTTCCAGGTTTGCAATTTTTATTATTGGTAAATGAATAGAAAGGTTTACAAGCAATTTTACAAAATAATTGAATATATCAAATACCAAGGCTCTTAATCTTCACTAAGATTTGTTAAAAACATGGACGAGAGGAGAAACACACAAAGAAGCTCTGCTGAATACAGGCTCTTAACATTCAATTTATAAGAAATTACATAATAAAAAAGAGCCATAGAGCTAGCTATGATATTTATGCTAGGTAGTTGAGATAAAGTTGGCCTTAATGGTGAGGATGACGAAAGTTATTGCTTGGTCAGCTAGGCATGGTGTGAGAGGCCTTGTTGTTTGTTTGTGCTGATAAGATAATTAATTTATCATTCCAACATCCCCTCATAAATTAATTATGCCGATTAATTGTTTTTCTATATCCCCCGATAATCTAGAAAGGATGGGTCCTAACTCAAAGTATCATTAGATCCCCATTTACAGCACTTAATCAAGTTCTCCTTGACTGGGCTTTAGTGTGCTGCTTCATTTTTCTCACTTTCCCTCATCATAATCAACTTGGGATTTTGCAGCATTTCCCTAATCAATACACTTCTCAAATGGTTTCTAGCTGACCACAAGTTCTTCACACAAACGGTTTCTAGCTGACCATAAATTTTGCACTCAAGTGGTTTCGGCGAACCACAAACCCTGCATAAAAGTGGTTTTGGCTGACCACAAACCTCTCAAAAAATGGTTTTAGATTACCACAAACCTCACATGATAGGGATACTAACTTACAATGTACACACACTTTCTCATCATGACTTTGAATGCTTCTTCTTTTCTACTTACATTGATTATTGAGTCCATATAAAAAGTGATCCATATACCGAGATACAAGGGCACTAAGCCTTCGTACTCGCTAGTTCTATATGAATCTTTTTCATCTACATAGTTCATCAATATGTTAAATTCTCCTGTAAATATTATATTGGTCCTTCACACTTTGAGATTAAATTATCTCATGTTCCCCCCTTAATCAAAGATTCAACTTCTTTGTTTCACCATCAAGCTTAAGATTATTCCACAACTTGATGCCACATCCTCTCAAAGCACAAGAGGATACACACTACATGATCATCACAATAATCTATGTAGGCTTGACTCAACAAGGCATGCAAAACACTTGGGGACATTAAACTTGCATATAGCTAAGTTCTACATCTTTGGGCCAAAAAACTCTTGGGGTATCGGGTACAACCAATCATGCACCCCCAAAAACAATTAGGTACAATACATATTTCAATTTTGCATTTTAACAAAGGTGACTTGCACTCAATTACTAGCACTAAACTACAATTCCATTGTTTAAGCCCATTTACATCTCAAAACTATGCATATTCTCTCATCTCCAATCTAACCAATTGAGCGATCTCTATTATCATACTGAGATTCTTTCTTGTTCTAATTACTTCAAACAACGAACTCATCCCACGACCTGCCTTCTCTTCTTTGACAGCCAATTTAGTGATCTCCTTCATTGTTGAAACCATCTCTCCTGCAGCGGTATTGACTCCTATGACCTCTATTTGTCTTTAGGCTCCACGGCTTCACTTTGCACAACAACTTAATAGCCTTCAAACAAACATCAAAAATCTCTATATGTTGCACTGCCTTTCACATGATCTATGTTCGTCTCTTCCACTTCCTCTGATGGCAACAAATAGCGACAATCTTCTTTTCCTCTAAACCATATTTTTCTATGTGCAACAGCAAACATCTCTTCTGCTTAACGATACATAGGAGATATTGGAGAACACACAGATGGCTCTTCAAGGAGTAAGAAATCAGATTTTTGTAGCTAAGTGTTCCCAATGCACCTTATGGCTCCAAAAGGCCAAAACTCAAACCCACCTTAGCCCAATGATTCCAAAGGCTCCAATCACTTCTTCCAACCTAATGTGATGTGAAACAACCGGTTTCAATACCCCAACCACTCAGCAAGTATGCAAACCCAACTTTGCCCTTCAACTAGGCCTACTAGCCTAATTAGCTCTCGTTTTGCTGATTTCTTCAGTTTTCTCTAAAACTTCCCAAAACACTTGCCAAATAACTTACTGATGTGGATACCCTTTTGGGAATACTACAACATATCGGAAACTCGCATATGGTTGTTTTGAACCAACTGGGAGATAATTTTCTGATTACACCTATTTTAGGCCTAATTACGCCACTTTTACAAAGCAACCCCTATCTAGGTGTATCCCCAAACCTCCAAACTTGCAACAGTATTTTATTTTGGTGCAAAACTAAGGATTTTTCATGTTATTTTCCCCTATGCCTCCATTTCATCACCCAACCATAAAACACTTACCAAATTGCCTTCAAAACTAGGGCTTTCTGGAAAACCCCTTTCCCAACACTTCTGAAAATTTACCAAAGTTCCTACACCTTTTCCTTGACACAATTAATCAACAGAAATCATAAAATAACACCCTCATTCAAGCAGATCTCTTGCTGCTATAGCCTTGGCTCATATTTCATGCACTTTTCCCACTAGACTTCAAGGTGTACATCCTCAAACTCCACTCTTCCGGCAAGTTTTCATTAGTAATAATATAATAAAATTCAAATGGAATCCATTCTATGAGAATCAGACCCTAGCATTCATAGAATGGATCCATACATCTTAAAAACCTTCAAAATCACAAAAAACAATGCACTTTCTAAAGCCTGTCTGCAGAGATATGTGAAAATCAGGACCTTATGGGCCTTGAAATGAATCAAACAAACATGGAACAGACGTATTAGACCGTAGTACATATCTATGTAACAAAAGATTTTAAGGTTAACTCCAAATCATAAAAGAAAATGCTCAAAAATGCAAGAAAACAGTGATTTTTATTGATTTTCAGCCTTCTTCTCAACACCAGCCCGTACAAATCCCTACATATGCCTTTCCAAGCATGTGAAAGTATTTAAATATATTTATTACAACTTCCTCAACCAATTCCAAGTGGTTTGAGGTGTTTAAACTCATAAACAAACTCCAAAAGTAGTTTCCCGTCTAAACTAGTCATGACCGTTGTAATTCAAAAATTTGAATTTACAAACTTATTTTAATTAATTTCTAGAGACTCCTACCTCATCAATTTATTGAATTTGATCCTTTTAGGATCAATTTACATCATTAAAGACTTTTCCAACCTATTTCAAACCCATTTGGCACTATTGGCCAATTTTACATCATTTTGGTCCTAGGGTCCTTATCAGGACCCTTAGAACATTTGACCTTTACAATACATTTGTCATCATAAAATGCCATGATTGGCTTTAATACATTATAATTAATGCTTGAAAAGCCATGTACTCCATCTTTGACTTTTCCCTCTTTGATGTTCCTCATATGCCCTCCTAGTGCTCCTGCACCATACTCCCCCTGCAAATTAAAGCTCTTGTCCCAAGAGAAAGTGCTCTTGTCTCCATGTTTCATCCTAGATGGCAACTGGGTTGCTTGCCATAACCACTCTCCAAGAGTGGCCTTCTTCCTTCTATAACCTGCATCATACTTAGAAACAAAATCAGATATAAAAACATTATTAGATATCCCTTTCATGGGACTGCCTCCTCTATGCTGCTGCTCCTTATTCTCTGCCTTCTCACAGTCATTCAGACCTGTCAAACCTCTGTCATTTGAATGTTTGTCCTCACCACTAATCTTTACCCTAATAGGGCACTCAATATCCCCAATTTTGATGCTCTTTGCACCCATACGATGATGCCCCACATGTCTGATCTGTACCTTTGTAGGAATCAGACATTGCTGCTGCCTTTTGCATTCACCTATCCAACCTGTATCATCCTTCAACCCATTATCATCCTTCCAACCTGTATCATCCTTCAACCCCTGCATATACCTCTGTATTTTGTCACCAAAACAGATCACAATATTGTCTTTCTTATCACCACAAGGTAAAGGAATCAACTCATAACTTCTACCATCCTTATGCACTATGTACTTATTTGTGTACCCATTATGAATAGTCTTCCTTTGATGTTGTCATGGTCTTCCCAAGATTATATGTCCACAAGTCATTGGAATTACATCACAAAGCACATGATCCTGATAAGGACCTATTGAGAGATCAACATAAGCCTTCTCACTAATCACCACATGCTGCTCTTGACTAACCCAAGTGGCTTTGTAAGGATTAGGATGTGCAAATGTTCAATCCCAATTTGTGTACCATATCATAAGAAACAAGATTATCATGTGAACCTGAATCAACTATTGACTTACATACCTTGCCATGACTCAAACAATTTGTCTTGAAGATGGATACTTGATTTGATGCTTGCTGCTACAACTTGCCCTTTCTAATCATGAGAAAGTCCCCTTCCACTTCTAGTTCTGCCATTAGTGGCTCCTTGTCTTCTTTCCTCTCATCTTCATGTGTCAAATGTAACCTTCTGTCCTTGCCTTTGTCTGATTCTCCCCACCTTGGACATTTAAATGATGGATGCCCAACTTCATTGCAATGATAGCATCTCCCTGTGAAAATATGTGTACCTCTGCCTACTCCATATCTACTTCCTCTAGAATTGTAACCTCCTCTTTGTTCTGATGTAGACCCCTTGTCTTTATCATTGTTATTCTGAAATTCATTGTTTGTTCTTCCTCCTCTACCTCTCATTGATGATCCTCCCCTATTGTTGTTGCCTTGTCTATCTTGTTTTCTTTTCAACTTCTCCTCTTCCCTTATAGCAAGCTGAAAACATTCCCCAAGTGTTTGAGGAACGCTCAAACCAATCTCATCTTGTAGATTGTACCTAGGGCCATTTAGGTACGTAGCCACCTTTTCATCTTCATCCTCAACTCCTCCTCTGATACTCAACTTATGGAATTGCTCGGTATAACTCATCACATACATATCCCTCTGTTTTATATTTTGCCTCATCCTCTTAGTTTGAATTGCAAAATCAGATGGCAAAAGCTGACTTTTCACCATTGCTTTCATCCTCTCCCAATTTGAAATCTTGTTCAGTCCCCTAGCCAACCTCTCAGCCTACATGCTACTCCACCATGTGAGTGTTGTCCCTCTCAATCTTGTTTTTGCTAACTTAACCTTCTTATCTTCATCCACATCCTCTAACTCAAAGTAGTTTTCTAGGGCCTCTATCCACCCTAGCACTTCCTCACTATCCATCCTACCCTGATACATAGGTAGGTCAACATTACTCCTAATTCCTCCACCTTGAACTGCTTTTATCAATCTTACCAACCTCCTCCCTTCAGGATCTTGTTCTTCCCTATGGTTTTCATGTCCTCCCTCATCATTATGATCTTCCTCATTGTCATGGTTTGCTTCCCTCCTAGGTTCTTCCCTCTCCTTCTCTAGGGCTTCAATCCTTGCTAGAAGTTGTAACCTCTCTCTCCTGCCTTGCCTATCCTCTCTGTCTTTTGGAGCTTACAACTCTCTCTTCTCCCTCTTCTCCCTCTCAAGGGCTTCTCTCAATTCTTCAATCTCCCTAGCCATTTGGTTCTTTGGTGCCATCCTTCACTATCACAACTTAACCAAATATAACTCCTTCCCCTCAAGGACCTTCCTGCTGCTCTGATACCACTATGGTGCAGACGCTAGGGGTATAAGACATATAGATTAATTAAATGCCTCAAACTCGTTGTATTCACTAAGTGTTCCCAATGCAGCTTATGGCTCCAAAAGGCCAAAACTCAAACACTCCTTAGCCTAATGATTCTAAGGCCTCCAATCACTTCTTCCAACCTAATGTGATGTGAAACAACAGGTTTCAAAACCCCAACCACTCAGCAAGTATGCAAACCCAACTTTGCCCTTCAACTAGGCCTACTAACCCAATTAGCTGTCTTTTTGCTGATTTCTTCAGTTTTCTCTAAAACTTCCCACCACACTTGCCAAATAAATTACTGATCTGGATACCCTTTTTGGAATACTACAACATATCTGAAACTCACATATGGTTGTTTCGGACCAACTGAGAGATAATTTGCTGATTCCACCTATTTTAGGCCTAATTAGGCCACTTTTACAAAGCAAGCCCTATCTAGGTGTATCCCCAAACCTCCAGACATCCAACAATATTTTATTTTGGTGCAAAATTAAGGATTTTTCATGTTATTTGTGCTTATGCCTCCATTTCATCACCCAACCATAAAACCCTTACCAAATTGCCTTCAAAACTAGGGCTTTCTGGAAAAACCCCTTCCCAACACTTCTGAAACTTAACCAAAGTTCCTACACCTTGTCCTTGACACAATTAATCAACAGAAATCATAAAATAACACCCTCATTCAAGCAGATCTCTTGCTGCTATAGCCTTGGCTCATATTTCATGCACTTTTCCCAGTAGACTTCACAGTGTACACCCTCAAACTCCACTCTTCCTGCAAGTTTTGGTTAGGAATCATATAATACAAGTCAAATGGAATCCATTCTATGAGAAGCATACCCTAGCATTCATAGAATGGATCCATACATCTTAAAAACCTTCAAAATCACAAAGAACAATGCACTTTCTAAATCCTATCAACAGAGATATGTGAAAATCAGAACCTTATGGGCCTTGAAATGAATCAAACAAACATGGAACAGACGTAATAGACCTTAGTAAATATCTCTGTAACAAAGGATTTTGAGGTTAACTCCAAATCATACAAGAAAATAATCAAAAATGGCAAGAAACAGTGGGTTTTATTGATTTTCAGCCTTCTTCTCAACACCAGCACGTACAAATCCGTACATATGGCTTTCCAAGCACGTGAAAGTCTTTAACTATCTTTATTACAACTTCCTCAACCAATTCCAAGTGGTTTGAGGTGTTTAAACTCATAAACTAACTCCAAAAGTAGTTTCTCGTCTAAACTAGTCATGACCATTGCAATTCAAAAATTTGAATTTACAACCTTATTTTAATTAATTTCTGGAGACTCCTACCCCATCAATTTATTGAATTTGATCCTTTTAGGATCAATTTACATCATTAAAGACTTTTCCAACCTATTTCAACCCATTTGGCACTATTGGCCAATTTTACATCATTTTGGTCCTAGGGTCCTTATCAGGACCCTTAGGACATTTGACCTTTACATTACATTTGTCATCATAAAATGCCATGATTGGCTTTAATACATTATAATTAATGCTTGAAAATCCTTGTACTCCATCTTTGACTTTGTCCTCTTTGATGTTCCTCATATGCCCTCCTGGTGCTCCTACACCGCTAATATATTTTATTGTGTGCCTATGATGGGTGTTATGCACTTCCATGGGAGATCATTTGCAGTTAGAGAGTTGTTCAGTGTTGATAGCTCCTTGAGATACTACTATCTCCTCATATTTGGCAATTGTGACAGCATGATAACTTGAGATCCTGGCATTGGCATGTTTGTTGCTTTACTTTAGTGGGATTTTGATGAGTAGTTTCACCATTCCGGGCATGTTGATGTTTATATCAGAGTAGCGCAATGGATTGGCGGGGCAACATTCCTGAGGTTGATATGGGATCTGAGCATTTGGTTTGAGCATGTAGGTGCAGATTTGCTTAAGGGCAAGCAATCTCTGAGAAGGGGGGACTGTAATGTCCCCTTTTTAGGACATTAGAAGTCAATTAAATAATCAAATTTTAAGTTGTCAAATCATATCAAATTAAATGACAACTTAGTTTAATTATTAAAAAGACTTTTATCAAGCCCAGTGGAAAATTAATAAAGTCATTTTAATTTAAAGAGGGAAACTAAAGAGACAAAGACAAGGAATATGAAGAGATAGGCAGAAGGAAAACAAGGAGTCACAGGCATGTGCTATAAAAGAACATTGAGAGGGTCATTCTCATCATGCTTGGTTTATGCTTGATTATTGTTTCCTCTTGGAGAATTTTGGAAGCTTTGGCTTTTAGTTTCGAAACCTGAGGAAGGAAACCTTCAGGATTTTGTGGTGGATTGGACGGAAATCCAATTCATTACCTTGCTGGATTCGCAACAGAGTTCACAGCTGAGCTAATTTGTGAAGTATTCATCTTAAGACAAACTTGTAGTATGAGAGGTATTCTGTATTTGTTGGGAAAATAAAGTTGTAATGATTTATCTATTTCACGACAGTATTTATATTTGATTTCAGATCTCTATTTCAATCTGATGTTATATGATTTTCAAAATAATCTTATACATGAATAGAAATTAGTTTGCATGCAAATTGCCGGTTAAAATTCCTGTAGAACATTGGTAAATTCTAGAGCAATTATCCATAGGGAGATATTATAGGAATTGTATTCCAGATGAAGAAAGGAAAAACTCTCGGCTCCGATGGCTTTCTTATTGAGTTTTATCAAGGTTTTGGGATATAGTCAAGTTGGACCTCCTAGAGGTGGTTTTGGAGTCTCAAAGCAATAAACAGATGTTGAAAGCTATGAATACTATGTTCCTGGCTCTTATCCCAAAAAGTGGAGTCGATTCTTTAAATCTCTTAGAGTCTAAAGAGATTTAAAGAATCGGCTCCTTAACTTTTTGGGATAAGAGCCAGGAACATAGCATTCATAGCTTCCGAGTTTAGACTAATACCCCTATATAATGTTGTTTACAAAATTATTACCAAGTTGGTTTCGGGGAGACTCAAGCCTTGGCTTGGTTCCTTAATTTCAAAGGAGCAAAGAGGTTTTGTTGCTAGCAGGCAAGTGTTGGATGGGATTGTGGTTGCTACTAAACCTATTCACTCCATGGCAATTTGAAAGGAAAAGTTATGTTAATCAAGCTAGATATGGCTAAGGCATATGACCGTGTCAATTGGTCTTTGTCCTTTTTGTTGAAGACATTGAAAGCCTTTGGGTTTGGTAGTGAATAGATTGAATGGGTTATGAGTTGTGTCACCTCCTCTTCCTTTGTTGTCCTCATTAATATTGATCATTCTATACTCTTTAGAGCTTCTCGAGGTCTTCGTCAAAGGGATCCTCTCTCACCTTATCTTCTTATTTTATGGTTGAAGGCCTAGGGAGATTTATCAAAGCTCGTGTCAAGCAAGGGTTGATTTAGGGTTATGCTTGGGGAGACAGTATTCCTCCTTACTCTCACTTATAGTTTCCAGATGATGCTGCTTTGATGGGTCTCACTAGAGTTAGTGAGGTAGATAATCTCAAAATATCCTTGGACATTTATATTGTCGCTTCTAGGCAGAGAATTAATGCAGACAAGACCTCCATTTTCTTCTTTAATACTCCTAAGCTTATATAAAACAGGATTGCTAGGATTTTGAGATTCCAAATTGGTGATCTTTCGTTTGTGTATCTTGGTATTCCCTTTGTTGTTGGCTCTTTACCAAGCAAGTTCTAGAAGGATGTCTTAGATAAGTTATGCAAAAATGTTTCTCGTTGGACTTACATGTGGCTTTCTTTTACAAGGAGGGTGACTCTTCTAAACTCTATGATTAAAGCTCTTCCTCTCTACAGTTGTTTTATGGAGGCTGCTCCTAGCTTCATTTAGGAGTTTGATTTTCTGTAATGTCCCTATTTTTAGGCACATGGGATTATCTTATTTTTGTGACCCTCATAGGCTAATCGGGATGTTAGCGGGGGTTGTGTGGCAGAGTGAGTGGTCAATTTCCACTCTGGAGGTCTGTGATGCAAGGATTTATCTTCATTTGAGTCAGATTGACAAACTTACTATTTATAGTAAGTGCTTTTTTGGGTGATCGTCATAATTGCTATTTTAGCAGGGTGCCTGTGCATTGGTAACAGTGGTGTTGTGGATTCATTTTCAGAGTTTCCAGTTAGAGGGACTTACTATTTATAGTAAGTCTATTTTTGTCAGTGTCTATTTGGGCCAGGGTGTCCTAGTGATAGACTTGGCAGAGCATTTGAACTAACTTGAGGAGTTTATTGTTGACGAGTTCGTAATTAATTAAGTTCAATTAATTAATTATTATATGAGTTCATTTTATAAAGTCAAGTCATTATTTAATTATAATGACTTTATAATTAAATGCTATGTCATTTAATGAGGGGATATATAATGAAGTATTATATTTCAATGAAATGTTATGCAAGTATAATGTTTTATTGGCATAATCATTTAAGCTATGCAAAGTGTATTCATGAAGCTTAGGGTTCGATTTGTTATGAAGACATTATAAAGGCTTCTTGGAAAAGAAGGAATTCATTAAGCTTATCATTCATTTGAAATTGGTTTACAAATGGCTCTGAGTTCTGGAGTTGAGGGTTTCGAATTTCAGCAAGAAGAATTGTAAATTCTTTACGTGTCTTTACACTTTGAGTTGGATTTCATTGCCAACTAATTGTGAAGGAGTTGCGGCCAGCTTTGATAATTCTAGAAGTATCTTTCGGACGCCATTAATGGAGGAGTTGATAGCTGGTGTTTTTGGATGCCATTTAATGGTGCATCTTTGGGTGCTATTGTTGGTGCGATTTGGTGTTGATTTGCAAATTCCTTTGTCCTTCTAGTTGCCGCTTGCACTTACATGAAGATTTTATTGTTGAGGAGTTCGTAATTAATTAAGTTCACTTAATTAATTATTATATGAGCTTATTTTATAAAGTCAAGTGATTATTTAATTATAATGACTTTATAATTAAATGTTGTCATTTAATGACGAGAAATATAATGAAGTATTATATTTCAATGAAATGTTATGCAAGTATAATGTTTTATTGGCATAATCATTTAAGTTATGCAAAGTGTATTCATGAAGCTTAGGGTTCGATTTGTTATGAAGGCATTATAAAGGCTTCTTGGGAAAAATGGAATTCATTATGCTTATCATTCATTTGAAATTGGTTTACAAATGGCTCTGAGTTCAGGAGTAGAGGGTTTTGAATTTCAGCAAGAAGAATTGTAAATTCTTCATGTGTCTTTACACTTTGAATTGGATTTCATTGCCAACTAATTGTGAAGGAGTTGCGGCCAGCTTTGATAATTCTGGAAGTATCTTTTGGACGCCATTAATGGGGGAGTTGATAACTGGTGTTTTTGGATGCCATTTAATGGTGCATCTTTGGGTGCTTTTGTTGGTGCGATTTGGTGTTGATTTGCAAATTCTTTTGTCCTTCTAGTTGTGGCTTGCACTTACTTCAGTGTGGGAGTCTTCTTTAGCAGTCGTCTTCCTTCTAGCAGTCGCGACCAGCATTGAAACCACTGGAAACAATGGTAGCCGCCATCTTTCATTACTTTCAGCCAATATAGTAGTCATTGGAAGTAATCACAGGTTATTCTTGTAATTTACTTGCTAGTATTGGTTATGTATAATTTGTTATCAGCAATTGGAGCTTTGATTTTAAATCAATTGACTGCATTATTATTATATCCTTGTATGGATATTTGTTTTTTTTAAATAGAATTGAGTGTTAAGGAATATTTGTGATGTTATTGTTATTACCTGGCAAATTATTTAAAAGAAATTCATGAACATTGCAATTTTCAAAACAAATAAAACTTTTGCAAGCAAATTCAGAGATAGAGCTAGGCAGACTCTTTACACTGGTATCAGAGCGGTTTCCTGCCATCCTGTTAGGGTGGAATTGATTGGGCTTAATTGATTGACTTAAATGATCAGCACTTAAGTTATTTTTGCAGTCATGGACAGACAGAGGAAATCTAGAAAACAAGGAAACCAGTTAGACGATATGTCTCTTCTTAGATAGCAGACAGATGCCCAGATGAAAAACATGGAGAGACTAAGGCAAAGTCAGGAAAGACTGCAAGCCTTTCAATCCAGCAACTGTCGATAAGGCAACAGATTATACTAATCAATGCAATGGCAGCGATCAGACATATAAGAATGATTTGCACAAAATAAGTATAGTCCATGGACAAGTGCGATTTGAATCAATTAGCAATTAATCATGGAAGGCATCGATTAGAATACTTAACCAATAGTATTGAAAAGGTGTGATTAAGGCAATAAACATTGTTTATGAAAAGAGGCAACTAAGGGAAAGATATGTCTCCTAAACATTCAAAGAATGCAATCATTTGGTCTCACAAGATGTATAATGGGAAGCAATCCCATTCTCAAACACATCATCAATTACTTCTTATTTCTTATACATCCTTATTGGATCGCTCAAGTCAGCATTAGCCTTTGGCAAATCATGTTGCATATAATTAAGGTATGAAATCAGAAAGAGCACCACAATTGCATATTTCTAAAGTTCAGATGAGACAGCAATAGTATCGCTATAAGCGATATTGAAGACAATTGCATACATTTAAGGCTCAAGATCAGAAACAGCAATAACAACGCTATATTCGATATTGAATCTACTCGCAGATTTATAAAGATGGATCAGGAATAGCAATACATCGCTGTAAGCGATTTTGGATATATTTGCATACTCATAAAGATAGATCAGGAGCAGCAAGGCACCTCATCGCTATAAGCAATAGAAGCAGATTGAAGCATATTTCACAGTGCCATATCAGAGATTAGCTATCAACGACATTGATTGCACAATACATAATGCACATTTCATATTGTATTACAGAGGTGCAAATCAGATACATAGATCAGAGATCATTCTTGCGTAAATCTAATCGATATACCAGAGATGGCAATGATAATTTATCTTATATATCATTACAATATTATATTATAAGTGGTATCATAATCTATCGTTCACGCAATTAGGTAGCATCAATTATCATCATTCTAAGTGTTATTAGAGTCTTTTGGAAAGAAATCTCTTGCAATTGATTTTTGTTGGTTAATCGTCCCTATTTCCTAAGTATGAACATAAGGGGACATTAGAAGTGGTATCAGAGATAATGGACCTACCAGCTAGTGGGAAAACAATTCAAAAGAGTAGAAGATGAGGACAATTATAGGGTTGGTACAAACTCAATAGTAAAATGAATCCAACCATGGCACAATATAGGAACACTCAAGAGAGGCTGAATCAATTATTGAGCAGGCTAAAACAAGTAAACAATGATTGCAACAAGGGAGGCAATGGAGATCAATCCATCGACATTCCAACTCTAACTAGATGTATATCTACAAAAAGCTCCATGCCAATAATAACAACATTCCCATCTAAAGAAGAACACCAAGAAGGCAATAAACCCACGATTGATCTACAAGATCAATTTCGACAAGATTGGATTAAGGGAGGCTTACAAAATGTTATGCCTCTAAGAGATTGCATGGATTTGAGAATGAAGTACTTACTGAAAATTCGTAAAATCATCACCTTGACATAAGGAAAAAGAGTGGAAAGAATGAACACTTAATTGAATAGAGGATGAAGGATTGTGATCCAAAAATTGCTTTAAGAATTTCACACATACACTCCTCACAACAGATGTCATTAGAAGCACCAAAGGGAGAAAAAGTAAAGGGTTTGACAACAGCCAAGTATGAAGCATTAGAAAAAGTAAATACAATAAAAAATAATCAAGCATTACAAGAAGCAAACATACAAGGGAAGGATATAGTTTTTGACACCTCTAAAAGGGATAGAAGCAGTTGATTCCTCATGTGACTTTTCTATCACAAATAAAGGAATACATGGATTCATAAGGATTGTGAGATCAGTCTTACACCATCCCAAGGATCATGCACTGTAGATGACATGGTATCTAGGGTTCATAATTCAAGCTTTGTGGAATTGATTAATGATGAGGATGTCACCCAAGGTTCCTTTTCACCTCTCGAAAAGCACATGGCAATCCCTAACAAACCAATGGTCAAAGATGAGAAGAGTAACTTCTCTAATAGAAATAAATTGGAAGTTACATCATGTGTCCAATCTGATCTCTTTGAGGAAGCTAAACAAAGAGATTGGACCTTGAAAAGTAAGTAACTGAAAGTAGTAAACAAGGACAGGTCAGTAGTTAGATACCATGAGACCCTAGACCAATACAAGCAAGAGTTGATATGTTCATTTTAGGGAACTAGAAGACAGAGGAAGAAATTATGAATTAAAAGACAGATGAGAAAGCAAATAATGAAAGTTTGGAAATCAATAAGTTTAAGGCTACAATTCAACTTGTGAATAATCCTTTGTTTTAGGTTGAAGCTCATAGGACATATGATAACCCTCCTTTTGAACTAGATAACACATCTACTCGAGAACCATGTGATGGAATTGACAACAAAGCTTGGGATCTAGGTCTATTTTCCATCAATAAAGCTCTGATTCATATTTAATTCACAAGACGGTTCCTAGTGGTGTTATCAAATTAGACACTTTCCCAACAAATTGTACAAGAATACAATTCACAACAAATACATGAGTGGAATTCACTCTTTCACTCAACAATTAAATACAAAATGTTAAGAGGGTGTTTCTATGACTATGCACATACTTCCTATAAGGTTATATGATGATCACCGTTAGTCTTGTTTAAAGCCATCAAATTGTGGTCAAATGGATTTTAAACCATTGATAATAGGGAGGCTGTTGATAGTGAGAAGTTATCCATGTACGATATAGATTTTTGCCTCCACAATGAACAATGATTCCTACAAGCAATCTAATAACTCTATAATGATGGCAACAAAATGGAGCAATTGGGATTTTTCTCTTGACTTCTTGTGGAAATTTTTTGTTCTTGTGGCTTAACCAAGTTGCTGCCTTAGTCAAGAATAAGACTAACAACGACATCTATTTTGGTTAGAAGTTAAACAATGAACTCTCCTTAAGTTTCCCAAAGAGGTAATTATAGTTTTGACATGAGAATCAGATTATTGAAATCAGAGTGGCACAGCAGCAATGCTATGGTACACTCATAGGAATGAATTGGAATCTAGGTTTCAGTTGGAGCTCAAAAGCTTATGAATATCAGACGATTTATGATGGATACGATAAAGGGTTTGAGATAATCAAAGGACATTTTTCTATAGACTTCATGCAAGAATGGATGACTCATCCCATGGATAGTCATGAAAAGATCATTCTTATGGATATCTAACCTAACTAAATTTTGAGTAGATCGTATTACAAACCTTGAAATTTGAGAATTACCTTGGTATACAAACATCGTGGCAATAGATTGTTAAATAGTATGATGAAGATTGATACACCTTGTAATTCAATGATGACAACATGAAGCAAAGGATGTGCACTGGAGTCTTCTACAGATTTAATTGGGATCCTGGCATCAACTTGGCAACGTAAGAATGCTTGTGGGCAAGCACTTTCCAAGGAGGGGACAATACAATGTCCCCATTTAAACAAACAATCATTTCTCCGAGCATCTTCATAAAGCATCAAGATTAATTGTTGGGGGATT
>MU223095.1:199425-223817 GCA_018584345.1 Thuja plicata | reverse complement strand
GAGAGAGAGAGAGAGAGAGAGAGAGAGAGAGAGAGAGAGAGAGAGAGAGAGAGAGAGAGAGATCCACATGTAAGAAAAAAATAACTTCCAGAAGAGTGAATGACAAGATAGCTTACATCAATAATGTAAAGATTGATAATGGTTGAATATGAATATAAATGTACATGGGTATTTTCTTATATAGGCAAGGTATGAGATGAAGTATGCAAGATGTTAGCATGTGTCTTAATCTAATGCAATGAGACAACTACCCTTGATACAAATTCTAATGCATGATACAAATATTAAATACCTATATAACTAAAAGTAATTAATGATACATGGCCCCATTATAACTAAATTTTAGAAATGTCGTGCCTAGGATATAAGGATAATTCCTCGTAATAAGTACATGAGAATAATGATACTCACACTAACTCCCCCCCCCCTAAGTGCAACTTAGGAAGTGAAATTATTATGCAAATGATGCACGATTAAATGATGATGCAATATGGGTCTTGACAACCAATACATGATTTGACTCCATTTTCCGATGCCTCTTTGGTGACATATCGACCAAAAAGTGTTGATTTAGTGACGAAACCTTGAATTCAATTTTGTCACAGAAATTCCATCGCTTTAATGACCACTTAATTTGACGTTGAAAAAATGACCCAAAATTGCGAAATAGCAAAGTCATTGTTGTTTTGCAAAAATATAAAACAAGGGTTGCGAATAGCAAACCCGTTTGAAATCATTGAAAAAAAATGAAACTTTTGTCAGATTTCTGACAAGGTGGAGAAAACTTTCATTTTCATTACGAAGAAAACAACATCACAAGTACAACAACCTCGTCGCACATTTATTTGGTTCCTCGAGCTATTGACGTCGCAATTTTGATGAAATCCTAGAGTTTTAAACAATTCAGGATTTATTTTTAAAAATTATATAATAATATTTGGCAAATAAAACCCAAAAATTATATAACACTTACCATATGTGACCCTTGAGGTAGACTGTCATAATGTCATAGTCCTGATGACTAATTTGAATAGTTCATAATGGAGAATAAAAATAATTTGATGAACCCAAATATGCATAAGGGCTTCTTTGAACATTTAAGGGACCACATTTTGAGCCAAACAAATGAAACAATTATGCCAATTTCATTAATGAAGTAATCTCAACAGTACATAAAACAACATAAACATTGAATCAATTCAAAATTAATAATGCAATGGGTCAATAACCATGAACCTCAATATAATTACATTAAGTACGTAATAAAGCTGTCAAAAACTTGAAAGTACATAAAACTATATTGATTATTTGTAATAAATTTAATGATCATGATTGTCCATTCTAATATCACAAAAACCTATACATTATAGTGGAATTGGAACATAAGTTAAACTGATAAGGAAGTCAAACTTGAGTTAAGTCAAAGCATGGACTCTATTATTTGACAATATCATCTTATGACTCCAAACCACTACCTCCAACACTCCTATTAATAAATGTTGCTGCATGATCCCATCTGCTAGGCTGTTTAGCCCAATCTTTTGAAGTGTTTAGCATGTCATCACCACCTTTATTGAGACCCTCTTGTCAACCTATACTATCTTTCAATGTAGGATCACAATCACTAACTTTAGAAGAATTCCAACCATCACTCAATTTTTTAGTATCCCACCCATCACTTCCCTATTTATTCAACTCACTTTTCCCGGAGCTCACAGTCCAAGCTCCTATAGAAACACATTCGGGAATTCTTCTACCAGAATTGCTGCCCCATTCCTCAGTTTTTTATCCCCACGCGTCAACATAATTTCTCCCCCACCTATTATTAATATTTAATTCATTGTCTCTCATTCTGGAGAAACTAGAGAAACTATTTATAATAAGCCATAACTCTACATGTGATACAATAAATGAGGTAGCAATGCCAATGATACATCTAATAAACATTCATCACTTATAAATGTTTGAGGAATGTATAAAGGTATGATCAAGAAGACATTAGTGCAGTAATCTAGTCACTGAGTACATGAGCTGCAAAGAGGAAAAGGAGAAAATAGAGTTGGAAAGCAATTAGCTTAATCATTCTTTCTTCTATAAAAAGAGTAATTGTTTAAAAAGTGATATAAAGAGGAATGAAAAAGATTTATTGGTTGTTATGTGTATACATTAAATGAAAGAACACATAGAAACATAGTCATGTTTGAAGTTACAGAAGTAAACATATTATAAAAAATATCAGTTTTTAACATTCATTAACATATTAGCAAAAATTAAGGTTGTCAAAAATATGATTACAATCACTTTTTTGTTTCTTTTTTGAAGTTAAAAAAAGATCCATTGGAGTAGCATTTTCTAAATCATCATTCCCCCTTTGGTTTTTCTTCCCTCTTCTCGTGATCTTAGTGTACGCCTAGTCAGGTACTCACAATGTGGAGGTCGCTGCAAGGGGGGGTCTACTGCAATAACAAAGAAATGTTAAATAGATATGTTTTATTATTATTGTTATAATTATTTCATTAATTAAAAGAGAATTAGAGTGGTTCTCTTTACCTGACGGGGCCACATCATGTTCCTAATCTTTTCTTATAGCCTCATGTCCAACATGTTGATCACCATCTACATCCTCTCGATTTGAAACGTGAAAGGTTACATTAATTAATACAACAATTGTAATTAAATATGTTTAAAAGAGCATTAGAGTGGTCATCTTTACCTGATGGGGCCACATCATGTTCTGATCTTGTCTAGCTTGATCATGCTCAACATGTTGATCACACTCTACATGCTCTAAAGTTTAAACATGAAAGGTTATTTTAATTAATACACCAATTGCAATTAAATATGTTTAAAAGAACATGATAGTGGTCCTATTTACTTTATGGGGCCACATCATGTTCATGATCTTGTGTAGCCTGATCATGCTCAACATGTTGATCACGCTCTACATGCTCTAAAGCTGAAACATAAAAGGTTACATCAATTAATACACCAATTATGAATAAAGATGTTTAATTGTATTTATCCATATTACATTTTGTATAGCTCATGAATAAGTCCAGTACCAAGATGCACACAATGACCTTCATCTGTAGGTTGTGCTCCACCCTCACACGGTTGCATTCCAATGTCATGTGCAGTATTATCATTTATTGCTTGTTTAAAACAAATATGCACATAACTACTTTATGGTGGAAATTAATATTGAATAGATTGCAGAAGCTTTCAATTTTAAAAAAATTCCATTGAGTTTATTTACCTCTGTAGTCAAGAGTCTTAGGCGTTCAACCACGGCTCCATAGCATTGTTGGAAGGAAATCTTCATGTCCTCTTATGTGGGCACTCTGTTGAATTCAAAGCTCTGCATTTTTCACAAGATCTTGATTTTTTCTTCTATGGTGTGATATAACCAAAATTGTATGAAATTTATTATTTGGATGCAATATTTCATTTATTGATACTTACAATTCGTATGCTAATTTGATACTTTCAATATTTCATTTATTGATACTTACAATTCTAGTCTAGCCTTTGTTGTTTTTGATGTGTCAGGTAGCCTATGAAAAGTTTGAAATAGGTTAGATTATGTAAAAAGAAAGAAGTGTAGAATTACATTGTTGAGAGTATCACATACCTTCCTTGGCCCAGTGGTGTATTTGTTTTTTTCTTTTCAACCTTCTCCTTTCCATCCGACACCAGATACTTCCACTCCCTCTCCAAAATCATGGTGGGACGCTCATACTTTTTGTTCTTCTCTAAATGTGACCTATATTGGTCCATCACATACTTTAGAAAGGTGCCAAATTTCTTAAGGACCTTGGTTCAGTTGAATGTGTTATTACCGAATAACACAACTAAATGATTCGTGTGTTCATCTTTTAAATCTTGATTTTGGGCATTCCACCGTGTACATATGGTGGGCCCAAAGATCTCCAATCAATATCATTTAGATGTCTATTAAAAACATCATTTCCTGCAAAAAGATCATGGGATCATTAGTCTAAAAAGAGTGATCAATAAGTGAATTTCAATTGGATTATATATAATAATAATTAAAACATTTTAAATTACCTGAGACCTTCTCTATCTTTATGGGAACAAAATCCTCAGTCACCACAAATGTGACCAGAAATGTTCCCGTACTAGTAATATAGGAAGATCTAGGAAATGCTACTAATACATCACTAGTACTAGTGGCCTCTGCATCCCCAACTTCATGCCCTTACATATGTTCTAGCATGTGTTCATTTTAAGAGGGTGTTGTACCCGAGTGCATGTCACATGTTTTTGACATTTCAGGCAACAATATAGGCATGGATGATGGGGTCTGATAATGTGATGCATGCATAGGAAGATCAGGATTGACACTTGTACCAACCTCTACTCCTTGAACACCACCTGTAGTACCCTGATCATGGCCAACAACATAATGAGGACGCAAAAAATCCTATAAAAACAACACGAATTTTAGTTCATGACATAAAAGAGTACAAAATATAAAACCATGAATGAACTTATGCTATAATTAAAGATCTTATTACAACATGTTTGCAAGTTCTATGATCTCTCAGCCAGCAATTTAATCCTTTCTCTTATCTCATCTATTTGAGGCTCTGCGAATAACAACTGAAGGATTTATTCATTGCATTTTTTTGGGTCTTACTTATCATATCCAAATGGTTTATGGAATTTGCGATGTCATCATCACATAATAGTGACTACACCTCCCTATGGATTCTCTCCTCTATTACTAGTGCCTTTCCTCAATCATTCGACCGCAAGAAGAATATATAAAACATTATCAGAATTAACCCAATACACTTAAGAGAAAAACATAATAATAGAACATTTTACTCGTATCTAATTTGTATAATTAAATGAGGTAAACCTATTGTGTAAAAGTGTGTAAATATGCATCGCGATCTAAGCTTTGGGTTGAAGCCTCCCCCCTACGATCAATGTCCCGCTATGACTGACAAAAATTAAATATAAAAAAACGATGTCGAAATGAAACCAATAGAATTACAAAAAAAAATATAATAATAAAATGATATATTGGAGTCATTAATTGGAGGCTAGGTAAAAATTTATACATGGTTTCCCTCGCGCGACTCGAATATGAAATCAAGTTTCTTATTTATTGACCCATGTTGTGTACTATTTATAAACCTTGCAATATTCCCTGATGTTTTTGGCCTTCCATCAATGTACAAAGCCACTCCTTTAATTTGATCCTTATCTTTTCGTTGTATATAATTTGTTGAAAGTGCATACCTACACTTACTTCATGTCTATCGAACCAGCTGCATCCATTCTTTGCAATTGTAACAGGGTCTGACATACTCCATCAGTTCAGTAACTTTTTCGTAAGAGAGCTTTATTTCGTCCATACAAAATAGACCCAAACCATATAATGACGATGGTGCTATGTCATATATCCTCTTGTTGACACAAAAATCATCATTTATTGGATGAAGTTCCTTGGTTACCCATTTTTTTGTAGATGGTTGTACCTCAAGGGTACCTCGATGTCACATATGCTCTCATCATCATAAGAACATGAACCCCCTTCAGCAAGAAAAAATTCCATGCATTTAGGATATTTTCTTATAATATTTTTACCTATAGTGTATCTCCCTCTTTTATACCTACTACATGTCTCTCTTTCCTCTTCTCTTCCTGAATTTCCCTCACTCAAGGAAGACAGATCAGACAAATATCTATTTGGTGGTACCTACACTGGTCCTCAATAGGTCAAATCCTTTAGAGGTGGCCTAAAGTGATGAAATTGATGTAATTCATGGGTTTATGTCATATTTAGCATGCTTGAGGAGTCCTAGGTTGATAGGATATTGTTTGGTTCAAAATTGCAAAAGTTAACAAAATTGATCAAAACTTGTTATGATCAACTTTGCAATTTTTGTGCAAAAAGTTGCATTTTGTTTCCCAATGACCAACTAAATTGAAATTTTTTTTAAAGAGTTGGTGATGGTTCTGTAATGACTATATAAATCCTCTTTGGGTCGAGGATGGAGGTTGTTGTTGAATTTTGAGGGAAAAATCAATAAAGAGCACTATTATTTATGAGAATTTTACTATTTTGTCAACTTGCAAAGCCTTGTTCTTTTATGTACAATATTTTGGTGCATAAATTACACATGGTTGTAATATTCTTTGAGTATACTCTCAAATGAATCAAGTTTGAGAGAATTCCATGTTGTTTTGTAAAAGTTATCATGGTTTTTGTGATTGCAAGTCCAAACCCTGTTAGGGTATCCAATGGACATTAAAAATTGCATAAATTTCAATCCCTCTATGGAAAACATGCAAAATGGTATATTAAAAATCTCATTCTTTCATGGTTATGTGGTCCAAAGGTATGGGGTTGGAGGATTAAAAACCAAGGTTGTCACTAATAGTCAAATGCATGTGGAAGTAACAATAGTTGTGAATGTATCAATAAACCTTGTAAGGGTCTGATTATTGGAGATCACTTCATAAGAATGGGAATGGTTTGTAGGGTCACCAAACTTTTTTTTTTGAAGCCTTGGGTTTTGGGAACATTTAGAGGAGTCATTGTCTTGTTTCTTGGAGGTTGATTGGGTTAGTTGGTGGAAGGTTCCTTTTACTTTCTGTACATGTCTATGAAATTCTTTGGACCAACTTCCTCGAAGAAAATAGTCCCTCTGAGGTAGTACTGGTGTCTGGATAGTTTATTCTATGAAATTTTTTGGACCACCTTTGATGTTAAATAGCCCGTCGTGCAACCATCCTTTGAGTCTATTTCTAAATTAACAGAGTAATTGGGTCCCTCTCAATTAGTTTAATTCACTCTATTTCTAAATGGACAGACTAATCCAGTTAAACAGGCTAACTGGGTCGCTCCCCATCCAACATTCCTTCAACATTTTCTAGACACCCACAAAAGCTTTGAACTATTTATACTCTTTTGGAACTTGAAAAAAAGTCCACTTTCATTAGTGTTCTCTTTCGGGCTTTCCCTAGAGCTGGAATCTCTACTATTCTTTTGGAGGTTTGGTTGAGTTAGTGAAATATTTAGAAGTTTATAATGGATCCTTCTCTTTTTTAATCTCTTTTACTTCTATATGTTCTCTTATGGACAAACACTGGGAATTTTTCATTGCACTCACGAACCATGTATTGTTTTCAGTCCCTTTGATCATTTGTGGACCTCAATATGTAAATTTATTTCATCAAATTTTATAAATTTGAACCCCAATGAACTTCGTGTGTTGTTATGTGACAATAATTCATTTCAATCTAGTAGAAAAATATGCTAAGAGAGCTACAAAAACTATAGTTCACAGGCAAAAAATGGTTACCCAACTGATTGAACATCTCAAACCTTGGTTGTTCAAACTAGCCAAACACTAGTTTTAAGTAGTAGTTGGGTTTATCAATGGGACATTGGCTCGAATTGACCAAAATATAGTATGCAACACCTTGATGAGAAAAATAAAATTCTAAATCACTATACTTGCAACAAGATTTCTAAATGTGGGGGAAAAATCACTTGCATTCATTGTCCCTTGGTTAATTTTCCTTTTTTTGAGTGTCATCGTCCCTCGCTCTAGATTTCCTCCTACCAAATGGTTCCTAGTATTCCTCGTCAACTTAATAGCCTTGGAGTACTCATACAATGAAGTCTCATAACTCTCCACTTAAGGGCTGGATGTAGTGGTTTCAGGTGCAACTCTCGAGTTAGGGTCTTGGTGCAGTATTCCATGTCGTGCTCTTGTGCGCGTGCCAAAATTCAAAATATATATAAAGTAATGGTTTAGGAAAGTACTCCAGACATTAAAAATACATTCACTCTAGTTGATATTGACACATGTAAACCATGCCAAAGGCACTTCAGAGATATGATATGACATAAAGAATATTGTTAAGGTGATGTCAAATCTTGATCCATGAGGGTAAGAAAACATAGATGCATTGGTACAAAAGGTTCCAATCAACTTGGAGGAAATGGATAATTACCTAAGGGGATAATGCAAGATTGGACCAATTTTATATTCATTGATCTTTTTAAAGATCATCTAAATATTCATTGGTAATGAAAATGCACAAACTGGCATGTAATATATCCAAGGTGAGGCTCAGAGAGCCCCATCTTTTAAAACAATTAACCAAATAAATACTAAGAACAATATATGAAAGATATGAAGAATAAGGAAACTTGTATTATTAGGATGGATGAGATGCCTTTATATAGTATGACCACATTTTTTATTCTTGAAACCCTCCCATATCGTCAACGCATGTGTCTAGGCTAACCATGTCAATTTTCACTCCATACATGCAATTATTGAAAAAATCCAACGTTGGCCCCATTCACATGTCACTATGCAGGGTCAACATGAGGAAATGCCAATTTTTTGGGGAATGAAATAACCAAAGATATGATCAAATAATATATAATCATAAATAAGCGTAGAGTAATTATGATTTGATCATATGTAAATTTCTAGGAGAGTTACAATAGTTGTAACATCCTAAATTAACAACGTTATAAAGTACATCATGAATTGATTATGTGATGGCATAAAAATTAAAAAACATCATGAATTAATTGTGTAATGGCATAAAAATTAAAAACATCATGAATTAATTATGTAACCATATAAGTCAAATATAATTCTATCATGAAATCAATATCAAATAGAATATAATCACATAACTCATACATTTGAATGTCATTGATCTTCTTCTATATCCAACTATGTGTCTGTTTCATCCAATCCAGATTCAACATTGTAAGAATTGGTTATATCATCATCATCGTCATAGATATCAATTTTGATAATGTCATCATCCACACGGATATCATTTTCATGAACATTAACTACTACATAATCATGGTCTAGTTCCTCTTCTTCGACATCTTTGTCAGGAACATCATCAACTAACTTTTGATCCTAATCATCATCTACATCATCTTCTAGTTCTTGGCTATCTTCTTCTTCCACCAATAGGTGTTAGGGGTTAATTTGACTTTGTTTTAGCATTACAATGATAAACCTTGTGGTTTAGGTTCCATAAACAAAACATACTCTTTTTTATAGCTTCCTATTATCATCTTTATATTCATTGAGATTTTTAAAGATCATCTAAATATTCATTGCTAATGAAAATGCACAAAATGATGTCTAATAGATCGAAGGAAAGGCTCATAGAGCCTCATCCTTTGGAACCATCAACCAAAGAAATGCTCAGAACAATATATGAAATATATGGAGAATAAGGCAACTTGTATTATTAGGAAGAATGAGATTCCTTTATATAGCCTGACCTCATGTTTGAGTCTCAAAACCCTCCCATATCGTCAACACATGCATCTAGGCTAACCATGTTAAGTTTCACTCCATACATGCACAAATTGAAAAAAATTCAATGTTGACCCATTCATATGTCAGTATGCGGGGTCAACATGAGGAAACACCATTTTTTTTTTAATGAAATAACCAAAGATATGATCAAATAATATCTAATCATAAATAGGCGTAGAGTAACCAGGATTTGATCATATGGAAATTTCTGGGAGAGCTACAATAGTTGTAACATCAAGAATCAACAACATTAAAAAGTAAGTCATGAATTAATTATGTGATGGCAAAAAAATTAAAAATGTCATGAATTAATTATGTAATGACATAAAAATTAAAAACATCACTAAATTAATTATGTAACCACATAAACTTAAAATATAATTCTATCCAGAAATCAATATCAAATAGATAATATAATTGCATAAATCATACATTTCAATGTCTTTGATCTTCTTCTTCATCCAACTCAATGTATTTATCATCCAATCTATATTCGACATTGTAAGGATTGGTCATATCATCATCATCATCACTGATATTAGTTTCGATAATGTCATCATCCAAAAGATATCATCTTCATGAACATTAACTCCTACATCATCATGATCTATTTCCTCTTCTTCGACATCTTCGTCAGGCACATCGTCAAATAACTCTTTATCAGGGCCATCATCTACATCATCTTCTAGTTCTTCGATATCTTCTTCTTCTACTAACAGGTGTTAGGGGCTAATTTGACTTGGTGTTAGCATTACAATGACAAACCTCGTGGTTTAGGTTCCATAAAGAAAATATACTCATTTTTTAGCTTCATATTATCATCTTTATATTCATTGATCTTTTTAAAGATCATCTAAATATTCATTGCTAATGAAAATTCACAAACTAGTGTGCAATAAATCCAAGGAAAGGATCAGACAACCTCATCTTTTGAAACCATCAACCAAATAAATGCTAAGAACAATATATGAAAGAGACGGAGAATAAGGTAAATTATATTATTAGGAAGGACGGGATGCCTTTATATAGCATGACCTCATTTTTGAGTCTCAAAAACCTCCCATATCGTCAATACATGCATCTAGGATAACCATGTCAATTTTCACTTCATACATGCACAAATTGAAAAAAATTCCCACGTTGGCCCCATTCTCATGTCATTATGTAGAGTCAACATGAGGAAACACCAATTTTTTTGGGAATGAAATAACCAAAGATATGATCAAATAATATCTAATTATAAATAGGGGTAGAGTAATTAGGATTTGATCATATGGAAATTTCTAGGAGAGCTACAATAGTTTTAACATCATGGGGTAAATGCAAAATTGAGTGTCACCTTTTGAGCTAACTCGATTGACTCAGCCCAATTAGAATCGACCCAGCCAAACTTTGTCGAGTTTAACATGACTGAGTCCATGTAGGCGCCACGCGGCACCAAATGAAACCTACATGGCCTAGTAGACTACTGCACAAGCCAATGCGAGGGATAGTAGGACTCGGCTGAGTCTGACTCAGCCCAGTCTGACTCGGTCGAGTCTGCCTAGGTGGCATGCCATGTTGGTAGCCAAACCCCCAAAAACATCAAAAAACCAAAAGTTTTCACTTCTGCTCTTTTGTTCTCTGCTCAAAATATAAAATGTCAAAAAAGTAAAAGTGCCCTTTTCTAGATCTCAGAATTACGATTCTGGACACATAAATTTTATATTGTTTCAATTACAAAACATTGAGCAAATTTGCTAAAACCTACATGTAGGTATATTAAGTTTTGAGAAGTCGTTGATTCAGAAAATATAAAAAAATGTTAAATCAATTTAGCATTTTTTTAAAATCATATACAACATTAGAGAAGAGAGACCTCTTAAAAAATATGTAATTTATTTGGTTTTTGGTATAGTTTTGATAGGGGAAAAGTGGCAGGAGACAGAAACTATTGAGTTCAGGTAAGTTTGACTTTGAATACTTATAACGGGCAAACTATAGATCGAAAACACTTTTTTTTTAACAAGCTATACATGTCATCTAAAGCATATTCTAAAATTGGAGGAAAAAACAATGTTTTACTTATAATGATTTGGCGGGAAGTAAATGCCCAGATTTGCAGTATTTTTTAGGAAATAAAAAATAGACCTAAAACTTTCAAAAAACATATTAATTTTTGTTCAATTTTTTTTTAAAAAATTATAGGCATAAAATTATTCCTATTTCACACATTTCATCAGTTTACATCATCTTCAAATTCTTAATAGAAATGTGACTTTTATACCCTTGAAGTTTTACAGTTTTGGTATTGTTAATATTTTCCTTTGTAAAAGGGTGACAACTTATTGTGCTTTTACCCCATGAATTAACAACTTTGAAAAGTACATCATGAATTAATTATGTGATGACATAAAAACTAAAAACATCATGAATTATTATGTAATAGCATAAAAAATAAAAACATCATGAATTAATTATGTAACCATATAAGTCAAATATAATTCTATTAAGAAATCAATATCAAATAGATAATATAATCACATAACTCATGCATTTCAATATCATTGATTTTATTCTTCATCCAACTCTATGTTTGTATTATCCAATCCAAATTTGACATTGTAAGGATTGGTCATATCATCATCGTCGTCACTTATATCAGTTTTGATGATATCATCATCCACATGGATATCATATTCATGAACATTAACTCCTACATCATCATGATCTAGTTCCTCTTCTTCGACATCTTCGTCAGGCACATCTTCAACTAACTCTTGATCATGATCATCATCTACACCATCTTCTAGTTCTTTGATATCTTCTTCTTCTAGCAATAGGTCTTAGGGGTTAGTTTGACTTGGTTTTAGAATTACAGTGACAAACCTTGTGGTTTAGGTTCCATAAACAAAATATACTCATTTTTTTTAGGTTCCTATTATCGTCTTTTTATTCATTAAGCTTTTTAAAGATCATCTAAATATTCATTGCTAATGAAAGTACACAAACTAATGTGTAATAGATCCAAGGAAAGGCTTAAAGGATCCAAAATCCTAACATGAACCTGGATTCATATTATTTACAAAATACAACAGAAGAAATACAAGAATTGTCAGTGCATGGAAAATTCTTGAAGCACTTCTTTTCTTAGGAAAAGGTGATATTTTCCATGCACAATAGATTAGGATTCATTTTCCACCTTACATGTACATACTCCTCCATTTCCACTTTTACATGTTTGTGTTCCTTTCATGTGTTTCTTACCTTATGCTGGTCTTCTTTCCCAAAGATTTTTTTGGATTCTCGCAGGCATTCAATGAATACCTCATCCCCAGAAAGAGCCACTGTTGGAACCTTTAGAATTTTGGTTTTATCAATCACCTATCATAGGTAGTCACCAAGATTTTGTATTTCATATACCTTCACGAAGGTTGAAGCTACATAATTTTTCTTATAAAAAATGATTTTCCCCCCTTATCTAAATGTTGTGAAGCATATTTATTCTAAAAACCATTCTCATTAGTTTGTTTGTATCCCTATATATTTCCACATAAGCCATATTTCATAATCCTTTTGAATAAGTTTTATTAATGTTGAAATAAACCTCTATTTATATGTTTTTCGTTGCTTCTCAAAGGTTAAATATAAAGTATGCAAAATAGAAAACTTTCACTGGGTCCAAAAATAGTGGGTGCGAAATAACAAACCCGTCATTGTTTCGCAGAGGTAGAATATAGCGGTTGCAAAATAGCAAAAATATAGCTATTTCATGAAGGACAAAGGTAAGAAGTGTGAAATAGAAAATACATCACCATTTCACAAAAGGACAATAATAAAGGTTGTGAAATAGAAAATGCAATGCTATTTCACGAAGGGCATTTACTTATACTTGTGAATTGATGAAAAGGTCATTGTTTCGCAGGAATGAATAAAGTATATTTTCAAAGTTTGTCAGATAGAAAAGATGACCACTACACTAAGAAGATGATACACACATGTCGAGGCTTGAAGGGAATTAAATGATGCAAGCTTGAATTAAAGAGTTGTCGTTCGATTTTAAATCACATCAGAATTACTAATTGAGTGTTGAAGAAGTGTGGAAGTGAGAGTCAAAGATGGTGCGGAAAAAATTGTGAGGAGTTGTAGGGAGTTGGGAGTTACACAACACAGTTAAATGAGTGAGTTAAATTTCCTACTCCATTGTTTCAAATTGCATCTAAAACAAAATGCCCCTAGGAAGAAGAAAGAAGAGGTAAGAAAAGATGAGCAGCCTAAGGTCCCTTTATAGAAATCCCTTCTGAATGTTCTACTAGGGTCTGTAGATACTGGAACCAAGGTTATGTTTTTAGATGCCTAGGGAGAATGTAGAGATGTTGATATCCCTCATACTAGTAGATCCCTTTTCTAGTATTTATCAAGCAATAGAGATGAACAAATACCTTAGTCCAATGATGACATGTAACTGATTGAATGTTTGAAGATGTTAAGTTGATCACCAAAATGCAGAAGGATAATGCAAGGGATTAAATCAGTTAATGGATTGTATTGTCATTGATATCAACTTGATATAATCTAATTGGTTATAATCAAAGTGTCAAAGAATTTAGAGAATCAAAGAGAAATAGATTATGCTTTCAGTAATGCATAAAAGACAAGTATTTACTATGTGACTTCAAACACCGATGGTTAGTAGAACCCGATGGACAAAGATCACCAAAAGTCAAGTCATAGTGATGCCCAAGCAAGAACACCGATGAGCATTATCGACGAGTAGAATCAGAAGCATAACCGACGGCCAAAAACATATTGTAAACCGATGGAGAAGCCCAAGGAGAACTAGAGTTTTGACCGAAGCTATCAAAGAGTTAGAACACCAAAAATAAATGGAGTTCAGAAATGACAAAATATCTAGCTGGTAGAGCTAAATATAGACTTAACTGGTAGTTACCATTGTTTTCATTGACAAGATAAGCCAGAGATAAGTAAAGGATTTAAAGATATTTTGTCCAGTTGGCAAGAAGATCTTTGCAAGATAAAACAATAGTTTTGATTTAAATCTAATTAGCTAAGATTGTGGATCACGTTGAGATCAAGAAAATAAATAACCTAACAATGGTGATATCATGTCTATTTAAGAGACAAACTTAATTCATTACAAAAAAAGGGAATGAATGAAAAATACGATGTTAAAGAGAAACTGATGAAGAGAAACTTCATACAATCCTGATCAATCAAGATGAGGAAAGAGCTAAATTTTTCTGTAGACCGAGCAACAGAGCATAGCATCACCGAGAAGAACAAAAGTGGAGCAAAGGTATTAAAAGAGAGATATTGATCATATTAGTTTTGTGAGATTACAATAGATCTAAAAATCTACAAATATAAGTTGTATATGTAAACAGATCATAATGTTTCAGTTTAACCATTATTACAGAAAGTCTCTTAATTGAGCAGGATTTAAATATCCTTTCTATATTGAGATACATCCCAAGGAGTATCAAAAAGTTTTATCATGAAGATAGCATGAGATGCCAGATACCTATTGATAGACCAAGTGAGTGTTTGATCAAGGAAGGTAGCATAGAGATGCACGATATCAAGTGATGGACTAAACTTTTAAATTCTCTAATAAGGTCACACCTAACAGTGTGTTTGTAACCTTTAATAGGGTTGGCTCTTCACCGAGCTCACTTCAAAAGAGTGAAAATTTCAGGTTACCGCTCCCAAGTGATTTTTCCTTTAACAGGGTTTCCACGTTAAAAATCCATGTGTCAATGTGTTTATGAGTCATTACTTTTGTATTTTCATTACACATAGCTTAATTAGATTTATTGGTATACTCTATTCGGTAAATTAATAGACTGCTATTCGGTAAACATACATTAAGAGGCTTAACAAAGCATTCTGAGCAGTAGTAATTTGATAAACATATTTGGAGGCATTCATCTTATAAGATTGAAGATAACTAGAGGCTTAATATTGTGGTACTAAGTTTTTGGGTTGATTAATGGAATATTTTTGAGGCCACTGGCTCACCCCCCATCTCAGTTATTACTAACAATTGGTATCAGAGCTTGTGTGCTTAGAAAGGGAGTTTAACAACTTAAGCAAAAGATCACAAGATGAACAGATGAGATGTGCCCACATTGAATAAAGACAACTTTTCATCATGGAAAAGAAGAATAAGACTCCAGCTATCAGGTATTGGAAATGATATTGTTCAATACTTAGATACTAAATATGTGTTTCCTACAGGATTTCACACTCTTGAGCAATTAAGAGTAAAACATGAGGATAATTGCATGATGATAGAACTTGCATCATCACTCTCTGATGTTGAGTTTGAAGATGTCAAAACCTGCACCTTTGCAAAGAAAATGTGGGATAAGTTGAAGTTGGTACATGGAGGAGATGCTAATGTACTAAGAGAATAGGTAGAAATCCTAAGAGGGAGGTTTGATGACCTAAGGATGAAAGAAGGAGAAATATCACTCAGTATAGCTGTAGAATCAAAGAGGTAATCAATTCTATCTGAGGAGTTGGAGGTGTACTTGAAGAAGAGACAGTGGTAAGTAAAATCTTAAGAACCTTACTGCCTATATATGCTATTAGATTTCTTGCTATTCAAGAAATGAGAGCAGTTGCAAACAATACAGTTACTCTAGATAGTCTGATTGGTAGACTGATTTCATTTGAGAAGAATAACTTTGATAATAGTGTCTTACCATCTATAGAATATGCATTCAAATATTCTTTAAAAATAAGTAATTCAAGTCATAGACATTCTATTAGAAATGATATCAAAAGTGATAATGAGGATCAAGGAATTAATGAGATTAAAGCACTAATGGCAAGAAGATTGCAGAGAGGCAAAGGTAAATACAAAGGTAAATTACCACTTGTAAGTTTCAATTGTAAAGAGGTTGGACACTTTGCTGCAAGATGTCCAAATAGAAAAAAAGATGACAAAAGTAATAAAAGATCATATGAGATGAAGTTTGATAGAGGTGATAACAAAGATTACCGAAGCAACTAACAATATGACAAGAGAGATACCCGAGACTACAAGAACAAAGGGAAGAAAGCTTGTTACCTACCTGAGAATGGAGCTGATGACACTAACACCGAATTTGAAGAAGGCATTGAGATGGTATTTGTGGCCATGAAGGATGACTCAGACGAAGAAGGAGAAATGTATGAAACTACACTCATATCTAAGGTTAGTAAGAATGATGTCTAGATCATAGATAGTGGCTAGACTCACCACATGACCGGTGATAAGAAAAATTTTGAAAATTTTGAATACTATAATGGTGGTTCAAGAATGGGTAATGACACATGTTGTCCAGTTGAAGGTAAATGAACTATAATGTTGAATAACCTGACCAAATGTGAAAATGCTTAATGGGTAAAAGGACTGAATTATAATTTTTTAAGTGTTTCACAACTAAACAATTTAGGTCACAAAGTAGCATTTGAAAATAATAAGGCAAATATCTTTAATGAATCAGGAAGGTTGATTGGAACCGGTGAGCAGACAAAAGGTAACCTTTTCTATCTTGATGACATTAACACCACTTTTTTGATGGATAGAAATGAAGACATATGGTTGTGGCACAAAAGATTGTGTCATGTGAACTTTGACAATATGATAAAGATAAGTATCAAAAGGAATTTTAGAGGCTTACCAAGCATGATTAAGCCCGAGCATATCATGTGCAAGAATTGTCAAAAAGGTAAGATGACAAAGTCTAGTTTCAAGAGTAAAACCCATACATGTAATGCAATTCTAGAATTAGTCCATACAGATCTATGTGGACCCATGAGGACAAAGAGCTACTATGGAGATTGGTATTTTATTCTCTTTGTTGATGATAATTCTAGAATGATGACAGTAATGTTTTTAAAAGATAAATCAAAAGCATTCAAGATGTTTAAATGGTATAAGGATATGGTAGAAAAGAAAAGTGAAAAGAAATTGAAATGCTTAAGGTCAGATAGAGGAGGGGAATTTACATCAGATGAATTCACTAACTATTGCAATGGGCATGGAATTAAAAGACAGGTTTTTGCACCAAGGACACCACAACAAAATGGAATTACTAAGAGGAGAAAAAAATCAATTGTTGACTGTGTAAGAACATTGATGATTGAGAAAAGCATCACTCAAAATTTCTGGAGGGAAGCTGTCAGTACTTATGTATACACATTAAATAGAGTACAATTGAAGAAGGACACAAAGAAGGCACCCTATGAGCTTTGGTATGGTTATACAACCAATGTAAGTTACTTCAGAATCTTTGGAAGTCAATGTTGTATTTTGAAGGATGATAGAAATGGAAAACTTGACTGCAAAAGTGAAGAAGGTATCTTCCTAGGGTATTCAACCAAAATCAAGGCTTATAAATATTTTAACAAGTCATCTAACAAAATCATTGAAAGTGAAAATGTGAAAATAGATGAATTTGCATAAAAGAATGATAAGAAAAACAAAAAGCAACCATATGACTACAACATGTTTGTTTATACAGTACCTGACACTCTACCCAAGAAATAATGTATTGCTCCTAAGCAACAGAACATTTCACTCAAGCATCAGGATGCAATTACCAAAAATTAGTAAAATCCTCAAGATGATGTTCCGAGCGATGGAGATTAGAATCAAGGTCAAGAAGATGATCAAAATGATGAACACACAACTGAGCTGAAAATTTCCAAGTATGTCAGAAGACATCATCCACATCATCAAATCATAGGTGACAAGAAGGCTGGAACAAGAACAAGAAGTAATTCACTAAACACGAGATATTTACTTTGTGAATTTGAGCCTAAATTTGTTAACAATGCACTTGAAAATGAGGAATGGGTCAATGCTATGAACGAAGAAATAGAATAGATGGAGAAGAGTAGTACATGGACACTAGTACCAAGACCAAATGACAAGAATTTCATCGGTACCAAATGGATATTTAGAAACAAGTTGTATGAGAATGGAGAAGTCATTAGAAACAAAGCAAGATTAGCATGCAAGGGATATGCACAAGAAGAAGGTATTGATTATGGTGAAACCTTTGCACCCGTTGCTAGAGTAGAAGGAGTTAGAACCTCACTTTCTTATGCCGCACTCAAAGGATTCAAGGTATACCAGATGGATGTCAAATCTGCATTCCTAAATGGAATACTTGAAGAAGAGGTATACATTGAACAACCAAAAGGGTTTGCTGATCTAGACAAGAGAAACATGGTATGTAGACTACATAAAGCCTTGTATGGATTGAAACAAGCACCTAGAGCGTAGTATGAAAGACTTCACTCCTATCTCATTAGCATGGAATTTGTTAGAACAAGTGAAAATAGCAATCTATACTTAAAACAAGATACCGATGGTAATATTCTGATTGCTGAAATTTTTGTTGATGATATCATTTTTGGGGGAAATGAATTATTATGCAAATCCTTTGCAAATGAAATGAGCAAAGAATTTGAAATGTCTATGTTTGGGGAGATCAAATTCTTTCTTGGTCTATAGATTCTTCAACAAGATGCATGCATTTATATCACTCAATCCAAATACATCAAGGAAGTGCCGAAGATATTCAAGATGGAAGATTCCAAACCAGTTGGACCACTTATGGCTACCAGATGTAAGCTGACAAAAGAAGAAAAATCCAATGAGGTAAACCAAACCTTGTATAGATCTATGATTGGAAAACTAATGCATGTTGTTCATACTAGATCAGATATAGCACATGTAGTGGAGATAGTTGCAAGATTATCTGCAAATCCCAAAGAATCACATTTGACTACTGTCAAGAGAATTCTGAGATATCTGAAGAACACTGAGGACTATGGCTTATGGTACAAAAGAGAAGGAAAATTTGAGCTACAAGTCTATACACATGCTGATTGGGCTGGAAACATTGAAGACCGAAAGAGCACAACTGGAGGAGCATTCTTCATGGGTGACATTCTTGTCACATGGATCAACAAGAAGCAAGGATGCATCTCTCACTCTACTGCAGAAGAAGAGTATGTGGCTGCTGCTGCAAATTGCTCCAATATTTCATGGATCAAGTAGTTACTAGAAGGTATGAATATGAAGATTATTGAACCATTAATTATCTACTATGATAATACCAGTGTAATTAACATTTCTAAGAATCCATTCATGCATGCTAAGACTAAGCATATTTCTATTAAGTATCACTATATGAGAGAATAGGTACAAGCAAAGGAGGTGATACTAGAATATGTTCAATCAAAGGAACAGTTAGCTTATATATTCACCAAGCCATTACCAAAAGATACTTTTGAGTACCTAAGACAGATACTAGGGGTCCAACCCTTGTCTATAGGTCAGTAAGCTGACTAGGAGGTTGCATCAGCCTATACCAAATCTGAAGATCAGTCATGTTGATGCAAACACTGAGATGGACAACAACAGATACATCTGTACATAACAAGGTACAAATCTACATCGAACACCAGAGACATTGTTTTTTTGATGGATAGGGAAATTCAAGGAATATATTATGTAAAGGATGGAAGATGATAAAAATAAGGAGAAGTTTTTGTTTGGAATTGTTGTCAAAGGGAGAGATTATCTCATTATCATCAGGGAGAGATTTTCTCTATCATAAGGGAGAGATTATCTCATTGAATCATAATGGAGAGATTATCTCATTAATCAGAAAAGATTATATCATTATCCATAAAGTGAAGTTACTAAAAATCAGAAGGAAGAGTTATTCAATATTCTAAGGGAGAGAAATTGATTACATATGAAATATCCATCTAAGGGATAGAAGTAACAAAGGGAGATAGATTTCATACAAAGAGAAAGATTGTTGTCAAAATAAAAAGAGATTATCAAGAAGAGGAACAGTCAAGGAAGAACACATATTAGAACAAAGACATTAGATGCTACATCTATCCAGTAAAGGGATTGAAGATTGAAGACAAATCATTCTGCATGAAACAAATCTAAGCTATTTTGAACTTACCGAAACCCAGACATTTGTAATAGTTACATTAGGAAAGCTTGATGAAACTGTATATTTCATATTGTATTAGAGATCTGTAGGATTTGAGAAATACAAATCCACAGAATGCCAAGAATACCCGCATGCAAATAATGTGTTACATGAGAGAAGCAGAAAGAGGAAAAAGCAGAACTCAGAAGTTACTCAAAATGTGAGAGAAAAATTATAATCTGAGTTAATGAAAAAAAAATTACAAGGTTCAACCTATAAAGGTGAAAAAAAACCTAAAGCCTAAAAAAGCTAGGTTACACATTAATAATTTATTAAATAATTAATTATTAATGCACCTAAGAGAAAGCTTAAGCACTAAAGAGTAATAACTTAAATTAATAAGAAAACTAATGATTACTCTAACAACCCCCCTTAAGCTAAGCGCAGGGGGTAAGCTAACCTATCACAGCTATGAAAGTAGGAAAAAGGGTCCCAACAATGAGGCCTGATCAGGTACCCAAAACAAGGAAATCTCTGTAAACCAGAGATAAAGGAGAAAACCAATTGGGAAAAACCCCTCTCCAAAAAGAGATAGGAAAAAAATAGAAAAGAATGGCTCAAGAGACTCTCTCAAAACCATATGTACAACCAACCCCTCATGAGAGAGGGATGAGACACCAAATCCCCCCTATAATGATGGAACCCCTGTAGAAATGATCAAACCAATGGAACTCCAATGTGGAAGAAACAAAGGCATGGAACAACAAGGAAACCCCTGAATGAGAGGTGAAATCGGAAGGCCTAACTGATGCTCAAAGGAGAATTAATGAGACTCCTATAATAGAATCTCCAATGAAGGTGGGCCAATAGATGGGGTGAATCTGTCAGCTGGGAGGAGATGAATGTCCTTGGATATGCCCTCAACAACTGGAGTAGAAGGCTTGATGCAGGGAGCGACCATAACAGGTACTGCTGAAGAGGAAGCATGATGAACAAATGCAGACGCAATAGGAGGAGGTGGAGAAGCCACAACACTGATCTCAGGAGAAACACAAAAATTTAGGTGACCCAACTTCTTCTCACTAAGCACTCATGAAGGAGGAGAGATATTGTCTGACAATGGAGATGGTGGACCAAAATGGGAGGAGTACAAGTGGGTGGCATGATCAACTATCCCTGTAGAAACAATGTGGCTTGTTGCACTATCTCTGATGTGTACAGAATATGGAGTGAACTCAACTGTCTTCCCTTTCCCACTATGAGTAATCTTATAAATAGAGAGTAGGTTCGATGACAAGGATGGAGCACATAGTACATCATGAAATGTACCATCAGCAATTTCAATAGAACCCTTCCCATAGACAGTCCTAACAATGTTATTTCCCATCAGAATGTGAGGGGTAGGAGACATCTCAAAAGATGAGAATAAACCCTGAGAAGATGCCATATGGTGTGAAGCACTTGAACCCAGTAGCCATCTAAGAGAGGGAGCAATAGTAGATGCACATAATGCATGACCCTTTCTGTTGTCAGACTCATCTGCCTAAGAAGATGATGAAGAAGACCAGTGAGAAGAGGAAGAAGGAATATCAATCTTTCTCTTATGAAGAAGAGCTATCAAATCAGCAATCTGTTGGGCATATCCATCTACCTTCTTCTGAAAGCACTGAGACTCATCATGATTGGGCTTATTGCAATAAGGACACTTAGGTTTTTTGGTCTTTGATTTCCCCTTATGTGAAGGAGGTGGGCCAGAGGAATGCTGAGAAGGAGAATCCTTCCAAGACTTTGTGGTTGGTGATACCTATTTCTGCTCTGGTTTCCATGAAGATAGATGAGCAACCAAAGCATGGCTCATAGAGCCAGAAGTATCATTCAGTTATTGAATCTTTGACTTCTCTCGAGTCAACCGATCACAGAAGGCCACAAAGGAAGGCATAATGTGCCTGGGACCCAAAGCATCCATAGTGGAATAAAAAGTAGCGGAGAAGATCTGGAACTGATGACATGTAACTAATTGAATGTTTAACAATGTTAAGTTGAAGATAATGCAAGGAATTAAATTAGTTAATATATTGTATTGTCATTGATGTCAACTTAATATCATCTGTATGGTCATGTACATAATGCCAAAGACTTCAAAGAATCAATGGAACAAAGGTTATGCTTTCAACAATACATAAAAGTCATGTATTCACTAAGTGACAAACAACACCGACGGAGTGCACACTGATGGTCAAAGAAAAGAAGAATAGTCACAGTGATACCCGATGAGATAAAGTATAGTGTTTCCTTACGAAGCAAAACCATAGTGATGCCCGACGAGCAAAGTTAGAAGGTTGCCCAATGAGTAAAATTCCAATGATGCCCAACAGATGGAGATCACTAAGCTAACTAGAGTCTCACCGACGGAACTGTCAGTTGTCACCGACAACTAACTACAGAGGTGACCGACTGAACAGAGAGTTCAGAAAATGACAAAATATCTAGCTGGAAAGAGCTAAAGATAGACTTAACTGGTTGTTTTCTTTGTTTTATTTGACCAGAGTTAAGGGATTGATTTAAAGATGATTTGCACAGTTGGCAAGAAGATAATTACGAGACAAATCAAGATTTATGCTTTAAATCTAATTGGTTGGATTGTTTTTCACACCAAGAATCAAGAATCAAGAAACAATGAATGTCATGTCTATATAAGAGACAAGCTTAATTCATTTATGAATGGGATTAAGGGGAGTGAATAAAAAGAGGATGCTAAAATGAAACTCATGAAGAATAACTTCATACCATCCTGATCAATCAAGCTGAAGGAGAGCTAAGGAATTCTGTAGACACCGATGAACAATGAAGCATAGCATCATAGAGTAGAAAGTGTAGAGCACAAAGAATTGAATTGATACATTGATCAGAGAGGTAATGTACTTAAATAGATATGAAAATATGCAATTTAAAGTTGCATTATAAATAGGTCATGGTGTTTCAATTTAACCATTGAAGCAACAAGTCTTTTAACTGAGCAGGACTTAACAGTCTTCTATATATTGAGGTACATCCCAAGGAGTGCCAAAAATGTTCATTGATGAAAGTAGCATTGGATTTTCCCGATACCTATTGACAGTCTAAGAAGGAGGCTGATTCAAGGATGGTAGCAATAGATGCCCGATACTAAGTGACAAACTTTATGTATAAAATCCTCTAACAAGGTCGCACTTAACAATGTGTTTGTAACCTTTAACAGGGTTGGCTTCTAACAGGGCTCACTTTAGAAGAGTGAAAATTTGGGGTACCGGTCCCAGTGGTTTTTCCCTTAACAGGGTTTCCATGTTAAAAATTCATGTGTTATGTGTGTATGATTCATTTCTTTATTGTTTTGTATCTGACATAGTTAACGCTGGATTGATCAGTATACTATGCTTATTTACTGAGTTTTGGTAAATAGTTATACTGCTTATCGGTAATCAAGAAAGAATAAGGATCGACAGAGAAAACCGATAAACAATTAATCAATATTAGTATTTCATGGCATGCATATTGTAGGGACTTAATAATCTGAGGTTTATTGATTGGTGGTTAAGTTTGAAGGATAATTTTTGAGGCCACTGATTCACCCCCCCCTCTCAATTATTACTAACAATTGGTATCAGAGCTTGTGTGTTTAGAAAAGAAGGTTTCAAGACCTAAGTCAAGATCATAAGATGAACAGACGAGATGTGCCCAAGTTGAACAAAGACAAATTTTCTTAATGGCAAAGCAGGATAAGACTCCACTTATCAGGTATTGGTAATGATGCTACTCAATTCCTAGATACTGAATATATGTTGTCTATAGGAGTATTAATAGTAGATCAATTGAGAGAGAAACATGAACACAATTGCATGGTTATAGAGCTTTCTTCCTCACTCTCTGATGCCAAATTTGAAGATGTCAAAGATTGCAAAAATGCAAAGAAGATTTGGGCAAAAATGAAGCTTGTACATGGAGGTGATACAAATGTTCTGAGAGCCAAGGCAAAAAGCCTTAGAGGAAAGTTTGATGATCTCAGAATGAAAGAAGGAGAAAACATCACACAGTACAACACAAGAATAAAAGA
>MU223095.1:157958-181690 GCA_018584345.1 Thuja plicata | reverse complement strand
AATAAACTTATTTAATTCATTTAGAAATATAGGAATTAATTATTTAAACAATGAAATTGCTTTTTAATAATTAGGGGACTATAGCCATTTTAATTAAATTAAATAGGCTAGGGGGAATGGGTTAATTTGCAAGTGGGTATTTGATTTAGGGATTTAATTAATTCCTTTATAATTAAATATTATAGCCGTGTTTAATTTTGATAATATTTGATTGGTCGAAATTGATTTAAATTGTATGGCTATAATAGTTAATACAAATCAGTGATAAAAATCATCTAGGACATTAAATTGATTTAAAGAATTATGCCAAGCAATAACAGGGTCGTTTGAACATAATCGAGGGTATGATCACACTTAGGGCAAATAGGGTCCATAGTTAGAACAGACCAAATTTAGGTGGTTACAACTTATTCTATCTGAATGATACTAACACCACTTTCTTAATGACTAGAAACAAAGACATATGGTTGTGACACAAAATATTGTGTCATGTGAATTTTGACAACATGATGAAAATAAGCAGAAGGAGAAATGTAAGAGGCTTACTGACAATGACAATTCCTGACAACATCATGTGCAAGAATTGTCAAAAAGGTAAAATGACAAAGTCTAGTTTCAAAAGTAAAACCCATACATTTGATGATATTCTAGAATTAGTCCATACTGATCTATGTGGACCAATGAGGACAAAGAGTTATTATGCAGATAGGTATTTTATTCTCTTTGTTGGTGATTACTCTAGAATGATGACAGTTATATTTCTAAAAGATAAATCTGAAGCATTCAAGATGTTTAAATGGTATAAGGCCATGGTAGAGAAAACAAGTGGTAAGGATCTGAAATGTTTGAGATCAGATAGAGAAGGAGAATTTATATCAAATGAATTCACTAATTTCCGTAATGAGCATGGTATAAAAAGATGGGTTTTTGCACCAAGAACACCATAGCAAAATGTGATTGCTGAGAGAAGGAACAAATCAATAGTTGATTGTGATAGAACACTGATGATAGAGAAAGGCATCACCCAAATCTTCTGGAGGGAAGCTATCAATACTGTTGTCTACACACTAAACAAAGTATAATTGAAGGACACAAAGAAGACACCTTATGAGCTATGGTATGGTAAAACACCCAATGTAAGTTACTTCAAAATCTTTGGTAGTCAATGTTATATCTTAAAGGGTGATAGAAATGGAAATCTTGACGCCAAAATTGATGAAGGTATCTTTCTAGGGCATTCCATCAAGAGCAAAGCTTATAAATGTCTTATCAAGGCTTCTAACAAAATTGTTGAAAGTGCAAATGTAAAGATAGATGAATTTGCATAAAAGAATGAGCTAGAAAACACAAAAGAACCAAAGGACTACAACAAGTTTGTATACTGTGAAGAACCCAAAACTCTTCTCGAGAAACAGTGCTTAATTCCAGAACAACATAATGTTGCAACCGACGGTTAGGCTGCAATTATCAACGGTCATGATAATGATCAAAATAATGTGCAAGGTGATGAAGAATAGAATAAAGATCAAAATGATGATCAAGATGATACACAAAGAGTTGTACCTATACTTGCAATATATGTAAGAAGGAACCATCTAGAGATCCAGATCATAGGAGATAAGAAAGTTGGTACAAGAACAAGAAGTAAGTCTTTAAACTCAAATTGTTTAATTTGTGAGTTTGAGCCAAAATTTGTCAATGCTACACTTGATAATGAAGAATGGATAAGTGCTATGAATGATGAGATTGAGCAGATTGAGAAGAATAAGACATGGTCACTTGTGCCAAGACCAGATGACAAGAATGTCATCGGTACAAAATGGATATTCAGGAATAAGCTAAATGAGAATGGAGAAGTCACAAGAAACAAAGAAAGACTAGTATGCAAGGGGTATGTACAAGAGGAAGGTATAGACTATGGAGAGACCTTTGCACCCATTGCTAGGCTAGGAGTAAGAATGTTACTTGCTTATGCTACATTCAAAGGATTCAAGGTATATCAAATGGATGTCAAGTCAACATTCCTAAATGGAATACTTGAAGAAGAGGTATAAAATGAGAAACCAGAAGGGTTTATCAATCCAGACAAGGGAAACATGGTATGTAGACTTCACAAAGCCTTGTATGGATTGAAACAAGCTCCTAGAGCCTAGTATGAATGAATTCATTCCTATCTTATAAGTATTGGATTTGTAAGTACTAGTGAAAACAATAATCTTTATTTAAAGGAAGATATTGATGCTAACACTTTGATTACTAAAATATTTGTTGATGACATCATATTTGGAGGCAATGATATGCTATGAAAATCATTTGCTAATGAGATGAGCAAAGATTTTGAGATGTCTATGTTTGGAGAGATCAAGTTTTTTCTTGGTCCACAGATCATTCAACAAAGTGAAGGTATTTTCATTACACAGTCCAAATAGATCAAAGAGGTCCTGAAAATATTTAAGATGGAAGATTCCAAACTAGTTGGAACACCGATGGATACTAGATTTAAGTTAACAAAGGAGGACAAGACAACAAAGGTAAATCAGACTTTGTACAGATCAATGTTTGGAAAACTCATGTATGTTGTACACACTAGACCAGATATTGCACATGCAGTAGGAATTGTTGCTAGATTTTCTGCTAACCCCAGGGAATCACATATGACTGCTGTGAAAAGGATTTTAAGATATCTGGAGAATACTGAGGAATATGGCTTATGGTATAGAAGAGAAGACAAATTTGAACTTAAGGTGTTTATCAATGCTGATTGGGCTGGTAATCTTGATGACTAGAAAAGAACAACTGGAGGAGCATTATTTATGGGTGACAAACTTTTCACATGGATAAGCAAGAAGCAAGGATGCATCTCTTAGTCTACTGCAGAAGTAGAATATGTTGCTGCTACTACAAAGTGCTCAAATATTACATGGATCAAACAGTTACTGGAAGGTATGAATATCAAGATCTCAAAACCAGTGATTATCTATTGTGATAACACTAGTGCAATAAAATTTCCAAGAATCTAGTCATGCATTCCAAGACTAAACACATTGCCATCAAGTATCATTATTTGAGAGAACAAGTTCAAGAAAAGGAAGTGATACTTGAGTATGTGCAATCAAAAGAACAATTGGCCGATATCTTCACCAAACCACTGCCCAAGGATACATTTGAGTATTTGAGAAAGAGACTAGGGGTAAATCCCTTGTCTACCAGTCAGTAAAATGACTGAAGGCTGCATCAGCCTACATATTATTAGAAATGTTGATGAAAGCAAAGAGATGAACTTCAAAGATACATCTATATACATACATGTATATATCAGAACCGAGCACCAGAGCATATTGTTGTATTGCTGATGGATAAGGGAAATTCAAGGAATATATTATGGATGGAGAAAAATGATTGTTTGACATGAATGTCAGATATTTGTAAGATATTTGTTTGGCATTATTGTCAAAGGGAGAGAAATTATCCATATTATCAGATCTTTCTGGAAAGGGAAAGGGATTATTCATTATCATCTAAAATCCAACAGGGAGAGATTATATCCTTAGGGAGAGAAAATTGTATGGAAAGATTATACAAAGGGAGAGTTGCTAACAAGAGAAAATGACATCAAAAGAGAAGAACAGTCAAGAGAGAGAAATTGACACAAGGAGAGGAACTCAACACATCAGAAGACAAAGAGTTGCACACATCAAATATAAGCTAAAACAGAGCTTACCAAAGGTCAGACATTTATTAGTTGACAGATCAAAAAGATTGGTAGTTTGATGAATCTCAATTGTTGTATTTCATATTGTATTAGAAATAGTATAGTGTGATAATATAGTATGTTTCCATCAATTCCAAAGGGAGAGCTTGATGACATGTAGCTGATTGAATATTTGACAATGTTAAGTTGAAGATAATGCAAGGCATTAAATAAGTTAATGTATTGTATTGTCATTGATGTCAACTTAATATCATCTATATGGTCATGTACATAATGCCAAAGACTTCAGAGAATCAATGGAACAAAGGTTATGCTTTTAGCAATACATAAAAGTCATGTATTCACTAAGTGACAAACAACACCAACGGAGTGCACACCGATGATCAGAGCAAAGAAGAATAGTCACAGTGATACCCGATGAGCTAAAGTATAGTGTTGCCCGATGAAGCAAAACCACAGTGATGTCCGACAAGCAAAATTAGAAGGTTGCCCGATGACTAAAATTCCAATGATGCCCGACGGACGGAGATCATGAAGCTAACTAGAGTCTCACTGATGGAACTATCATCTGTCACCGAAAACTAACTACAGAGGTGACCAATGGAATAGAGAGTTCTGAAAATGACAAAATATATAGCTGGCAAGAGCTAAAGATAGACTTAACTTGTTTTATTTGTTTTATTCGACCAGAGTTAAGTGATTGATTTAAAGATGATTTGTACAGTTGGCAAGAAGATAATTATGAGACAAATCAAGAGCTATGCTTTTAATCTAATTGGCTAGATTATTTTTCACACCAAGAATCAAGAATCAAGAAACAGTAAATATCATGTCTATATAAGAGACAAGCTTAATTCATTTACGAATAGGATTAAGGGGAGTGAATAAAAAGAGGATGCTGAAGAGAAACTGATGAAGAATAAATTCATACAGTCCTGATCAATCAATATAAAGGAGAGCTAAAGAATTCTGCAGACACCGACAAACAGTGAAGCACAGCATCACAGAGCAGAAAGTGTGGAGCACAAAGAATTGAATTGATACATTGATCAAAGAGGTAATGTACTTAAATAGATCTGAAAATCTGCAATTCAAAGTTGCATTAGAAACAGGTCATAGTGTTTCACTTTAACCATTGAAGCATCGAGTCTCTTAACTGAGCAGGACTTAACAGTCTTCTATATATTGAGGTACATCCCAAGGAGTGCCAAAAAGGTTTATTCATGAAATTAGCATTGGATTTTCCCGATACCTATTGACAGTCTAAGAAGGAGGCTGATTTAAGGATGGTAGCAATAGATTTATGATACTAAGTGACAACCTCTATGTATAAAATCCTCTAACAAGGTCGCACTTAACAAGGGCTCACTTTAGAAGAGTGAAAATTTGGGGTACCAGTCCCAGTGGTTTTTCCCTTAACAGGGTTTCCATGTTAAAAATTCATGTTTTATGTGTGTATGATTCATTTATTTATTGTTTTGTATCTGACATAGTTAACACTGGATTTATCGGTATACTATGCTTATTTACTGAGTTTTGGTAAATAGTTATACTGCTTATCAGTAATCAAGAAAGAATAAAGATTGACAGAGAACACCGATAGACAGTGAATCAATATTAGTATTTCATGGCATGCATCTTGTAGGGACTTAATAATCTGAGGTTTATTGATTTGTGGTTAAGTTTAAAGGATAATTTTTGAGGCCACTGATTCACCCCCTCTTAGTTATTACTAATAGGAATTGTCCTCAAAGCTTTGAGAGTATCAGGAAAATACACTCATTATCTGATTTGGTCTTCCCACAACCTTGTAAAAGTGAATGAAGAGCATTAAACTTCGTTAAGAAGCCCTCAATGGTGGAAAAACTACCAGGAGACAAAGATGTCAACTCTGCATCAAGCTGTAGTGCCCGAAACTCATTCACTATGCTAAATAGATCTGAAAACTTCCCCAGATGGCCTAAGGAGTGTACAAATTCTCCAAATGAAATAGGAGACTGTTAGAGATATTTAGTGCAATTAAGCCCATGACTTCATCCATCTTGTTCTAGTGATGAGGAATCTCAAAAGGATGTTGCAAAATAGGTTGGTTCTCATCCAGATAGGACCATAAGCCCTATGACATGAGTAATCTGGTCATGTGCGCTTTCCAGGTATGGTAGTTATGGGGTGTCAGCCGGTCAACTGAAGGGTCCAACATTGAGAGAAAGAAGATGAAAGCAAAAGGGTCTTTCTGAAGAAAATGACAGAAAGGAAAATGCACCTCCACAATGTAGTAAACTATCCCCCGTACACCAAAAGATAACTTAGAGGGAACAAAAAACTAGAAGAAAACCTAGTTACCTAATGCAATGAAGAGAAAAATAGAAGCTAAAACTTTGACACTGAAAATAGAAACTCAAATGGCTAAGTCATCATCTCCAGCTTGGAAAGATCTTTCTACCAATATTTTGTTTTTTGAAAAATGATGTTGTATGCAAACGTTATGGACAAAACACCAACTGCACCTCCAAAAATGAGCTCTCTGGAAAAACACAGAGACGAAAAAAAAATTGATGGTCAAATGACCGTCACAGCGCTCGGGAAAAAAATTGACGGCCATATGCACGTCACTTGGCCGTCTCGTCGGCGAAAAAATTTGATCGCTAGAAAATTTGAACCTGGCCTAAAAATGATGTCAGCATTCAGAATGCTGACATCATGGCTGCTGGCAGCTCATGGCCAGCGCTCAGGCGGCAACGGCGCAGGGGCCGGGTGGCGGCAGTGCGATAGCGCTGTAGAGGTGATCAGGTGGTGCTGTGGCTACGATGGCTACCGGGTGGTGCATTGGCGGCGTGCTGGTGGCGCGTTCTGTGTGCACCCAAAAAACCCTAGAAAATATATTTTCTGATATTTTTCATCTTGAAATCCATGTCGTACGGCCTAGGAGAGAGAAAATGTTTCCCAAAGGCCACTGTAGCCAAAAATGGCAAAATTTATATGAAAAACTAATCCCCTAGGCCTTCTGAGTGCGATGGTGAGGTCCATTTTTGCTCAAAATGCTCCAGAAAAAAGTTCCTCTTTCAGATTGAAGAGAAAACCCCCCAAAAGCTACAGTTTTTGCCTTCAAATCACTGCTTCAAAAAACACCAGACCAAACAGCAGCAGGGTGACTCTGATACCATGTAGGATTTGAGAAATACAAATCCAGAGAAAGCACCTAAGAGAAAGCTTAAGCACTAAAGAGTAATAACATAATTAATTAAATCAACATGATTTAATTAATAATAAAACTAATGATTATTCTAATAGTATAGTATGATAATTTAGTGTTTTGCCATCAATGCCAAAGGGAGAGATTGATGACATGTAACTGATTGACTGTTTGAAGATGTTAAGTTGATCACCAAAATGTAGAAGGATAATGCAAGACAGTAAATCAATAATGGATTATATTGTCATTGATTTCAACTTGATATAATCTAATCAGTTATAATCAAAGTGTCAAAGACTTCAGAGAATCAGAGAGAAAAATATTATGCTTTTAGTAATGCATAAAAGACAAATATTCACTATGTGACTTCAAACACTGATGATCAATGGAACCTGACAGACAAAGGTCACCAAAAGTAAAGTCACAGTGATGCCCAAGAAAGAACACTGATGAGAATTACCGATGAGTAGAATCAAAAGCATAACCGACGGCCAGAAACATAGTGTAAACTGGTGGAGAAGCCCGAGGAGAACTAGAGTGTTGACTAAAGCTATCAAAGAGTTAGAACACCGAAAATAAATGGAGTTCAGAATCCTCAAAATATTTAGCTGGCAGAGCTAAATATAGACTTAACTGGTAGTTACCATTATTTTCATCGACAAGATAAGCCAGAGATAAGTAAAGGATTTAAAGTTGTTTTGTCTAGTTGGAAAGAAGATCTTTGCGAGATAAAAAAAAAGAGTTTTGCTTTAAATATAATTGGCTAAGATTGTGGATCACGCCAAGATCAAGAAAATTAAGAACCTAACAACGGTGATATCATGTCTATTTAAGAGACAAACTTTATTCATTATGAAAAAAGGGGAGTGAATGAAAAAGAGGATGCTAAAGAGAAACTGATGAAGAGAAACTTCATACAGTCCTGATCAATCAAGATGAGTAAAGAGCTAAAGTTTTCTATGGACATCGAGCAATAGAGAATAGAATCACCAAGTAGAACAAAAGTGGAGAAAAGGTATTAAAAGAGAGATATTGATCAAACTAGTTTTGTGGGATTACAATAGATCTGAAAATCTACAAATATAAGTTGTATATGTGAATAGATCATATTGTTTCAGTTTAACCATTGTTACATAAAGTCTCTTAACTGAGCAGGATTTAAAGATCCTTTCTATATTGAGATACATCCCAAGGAGTATCAAAAATTTTGATCATGAAGATAGCATGAGATGCCAGATACCTATTGACAAGCCAAGTGAGTGTTTGATCAAGGAAGGTAGCATAAAGATGCCCGATATCAAGTGATGTTTAAAATTTTAAATCCTCTAACAAGGTCACACCTAACAGTGTGTTTGTAACCTTTAACAGGGTTGGCTCTTCACCGAGCTCACTTCGGAAGAGTGAAAATTTTGGGTTACCGGTCCCAAGCGATTTTTCCCTTAACATGGTTTCCATGTTAAAAATCTATGTGTCAATGTGTTTATGAGTCATTACTTAGTATTTTTCATTACACATAGCTTAATTGGATTGATCGGTATACTCTAGATAATTTACTATCTTTCGGTAAATTAATAGATTGTTATTCGGTAAACATGCAGTAAGAGGTTTAACAAAGCATTCCGAGCAGTAGTAATTTGATAAACATATTTGGAGGCATTCATCTTATAGGACTGAAGATAAATAGAGGCTTAATATTGTGGTACTAAGTTTTTTGGGTTGATTATTGGAATATTTTTGAGGTCACTGATTCACCCCCCCCTCTCAGTTATTACTAACATCCAAACCCTAGACACTTGACTTAGCAAAGGTTATAGTGCCAAATGTATTCATTGATGTGGAACTTATCGATGTTTTGATCTGCAATTACAAGAAAGAAACTAGAACAGTCAAAGGGATTGATGGAAACCCTATTTTGGTTGTCACAAGATCATGTATTGAGGAATGTTTCAGCTTGAATAGGAAATATCTTACTAAAATGTATAGGGAAGGCTATCCAATTGATTATGAAAGAATGGTGAAGAGCTTTGGACTACAAGAAGTAGATTACTTTAGAAAAAGAGGCCAGGCTAATAGACCAATGACTGTAAATGATAAAGTTCCATTACCAACACTTGGGTTTATGGATTTATTTTAGAAAACATATCATGGTTGGTGCCAATTTTATGGTGATAATCATAGAAGCAGAATGCCAGTGAACTTAATGTACATGTCCATGAGAATCCAAAACCCTAACATCAACCTAGAATTCAATATTTCTAGTGACCTAGAGAGAATTTTGCACAATCAGCTGGTTTAGTAGAATACCAGTAGAACTTTTAAGATTTACTCTCTATTGTTCCATCTAATTATTTTCAAAAATAACAATGCATTTAGACACTCTACGAAGTTAACTACAGTCGATGGTCAAGGAGGAAGACTCTCAATTCAATTATGTTGTATAATATAGGATAAGATTAGTAGAGAGTGTGATTATAAATAATTCCATGATGCTTTTATTGTGTGGATATTTAGAGCACTTGGAGTTCAGGTTGAGAGGCTTCCAACTAAGATAAGGGCACTCTTAGACCCTTGGAATATAATCCTGAAAAGAGTCATACACACAATTTTTCTGATTGGATATCTAAGAATGATCACACTCTCATTAGGGTGTATAGATGCAAACAAGACCCCCACAAATTACCATTTTTTGTATCAGAGAGGGTTGCCTTTTTAGATCTTATTTGGTAGATGATGTGGTTTGAAAAAGAAGTGAATGAAACAAGAAAGAAGGGAACCTTTTTAACCCATGTAGTCAAGTATCTAGGATTGTCCATTGATTCTGGTTCTCTTGAACAAGTACAAGATTGTTTGAAGGATGACAATGAGAGGGTCTATGACATTGAGGGTCATTTTAATTCATTTATAAAATAATTTAGACATCATATTGACATAACAGAAGATATTGACCGTAATTGCATGAATCCTCAAGATGTCATGCAAAGATGGAAGAAATACAATCTGTTGAAGATGTTGGAGGAGGATAGACTGAAAAAGGGTCAACCAAGGTTTCATCAGTATCAAACCCATGAAATCATGAGGATGGATTTATGCTTAAGAGATTTTGAAAAGTTATATGGAAAAGAAACAAGTAGTATACCACAAGAGGTTATGATTGATCCTCCTAAAGGGCATAGACAAATAATTATCCTTGCTTCTGATTCAGAAAATGCATCAAGTCCCCCCTCTTAAGAAGAAGAAACAAGAAATAAACATCATCTGATATAAAAATCATCAACTTGAAAGATCAAGTTAGAGAATAGGTGCACTCGCCTAGGTCTTGCAGAGCCTAAAGTGTAGAGGATTCCAATCAAGTTTGATTGGTCCTGTTAGTTAGACAAGTCAATTGGAAAGTTTGAGCATAAAGCATGGAATACTTTTAGAATTTTCTAATCTATTGATTTGGGAACCAAAACACTCCATACATGCACAAATTGAAAAAATGTCAACATTTCCCCCATTCACATGTCAATATGTGGGGTCAACATGAGGAAATGCCAGTTTTTGGGAATGAAATAACCAAAGATATGATCAAATAATATCTAATCATAAATAGGTGTAGATTAATTAGGATTTGATCATATGGAAATTTTTGTGGAGGAAGTGCATATACTCAGCAAACACCTGCTTTCCTAAACTTGTTGAACAAAGAGATTTCATCTTTGGACCACAAACAAGACATGCAAATTTTCCCTTTGTTTGAAGACCTGCAAGATCATATATAATTGGATTAAATATGTTAATTTTTATAATTATATATAATGAATAGATTATTTAAGAAATATGCATGATATCTCTTCATTAAATTAAATATTGTTCAAGTGCAATCAAATGTTATAACATACCACAAAAATGTGTTAGTCCGGAGCCATCATGAATTGTCCATACAAGAATTGCATGGAATGCCATCTCCACTTCTATTATGTGCATTGTATTCCATAAATTGCACTAAGATTTTATACCTAATAATCGTTTAATACATGGAATAATGAGAATATAACGAAGAACCTTTTGAGGCACCTTTTTTGTTAGCTGATATGTTTGATATCTACTGATATGATATTCCAGACATGTTGTTGCAAATTCATGTTGTTTATGATATATAATATGGTCATTGTGCAGGGATATGCATCTATTTCTTGATATTCCGTTTCAATATCTTTCATAATGCCAGATAAATTTTGGTATGAGCAAGGTAAAATATTTGATGGTGGTAAATGGTACAAATTTCATCCTTTATTTACTAGTGACGACTTAACAACAAAATAGATGAAAAAACATGACATATATGACATACCTTAACATCTGTGAGATTTTAATGTTGGATAAACTATTCACAACCTTCAAGTTTAGCATCAACAATACAACAAAGACAAGATTTGTTTAGGAGCCTTCATAAAGGGGCTCATATGCCTTCTCAAGTATAGGTAAATCATGAACATCACCAATGTCATCCGGATCATCATGATCAATTGCGCCACTAAATGTGTCATGTATCAATGTATTTGCACCATCATATTCAACTATGTTTCTAGCACATGATAATCTTCTTCCACATGATCATTAACTTCATTTTTGATATTCACAGCTCCATGTTCCTTCACTTGCAAAATCACATCCTTCAGGCCATGATAATCCATATAATGTGCCCTAGGGTGCCCCACCTTTATAATAATGGTCAACACAAATAAACCATGATCATGATGCCACGCGTACAAACAAATTGTGTCCCATAGGAAGAAACAAAACTAAGGATGAATGCAATAATGTTGATGGTGTCTCTAAAAAATTCTCATGTGTCTCCTTGGCTATGTTGATGATGCCAAAATCTAGTTAGGTAAAAGCCTGATCAATGAATAAAGTGACAACTTAGAACAATTTAAAAATTGATATAGTTCACAAAATATAAAAAGAAACATGACAACCAAATCTACCATTAAAGAGGAGAGGTAACCCCTCAAATGGGTAATGTCCTCCATTACAAATCTGAAATACAAAAAAATGCATCACAAGCTCAATCAAATCTCCTTTCATAAGAAGGATCAATACAAGAGACATTGCCTCTCATTATAAGATAACTTGGTGCAAAGAATACTAGAAATGTATTTTTTCTAATGCTTGCTACAAACTTTAATTGTTGTAAATCTTCTAAAGCAAAGGCATATATTGTATTACTTTTGGAAATAGTTTGTAACTATCAATTGCTCTCCGGTGTTATCAAATATACCAAAGAAAAATAAATATAACTAACTACACACCCCTTGAGAAAATTATTAAGCCATTAGATATAGAAGAAAATAATAAATAAAGTTCAATATCTATTAAAAAGAATATGTCATGTTAGATCACCCACAAGCACATTAGTCAAGCTCTTTAATGTGATAACCACATTTGATATGAGTAGTTTTTACATAGAGACCTTTTAATAACTTTTTCAACAACAAGAGAAATGAAGTTATGTTTAAAATTAAGTCTTCTACTCATAACTAGCAAGAAACAACACAATAAATAGAGATATTTGTTAATTAACAAAATACTCTAGGCCGCATTGAATCAACATTAGAGTAATTTCTAGAGAATACGACATTTTTATCTTGGTGATCCATTCTTAAGGCATTGCCAATGAAGTAAGGAAAGTCCACAATCTCATAGAAGGTATTTTTAGCAATGTCAACAAAGATTTATTAAAATAATTGATGCATCAAACTTGTATAAAAATAAAAAAATCAATACATAAATATCTAAAACCATTGTAATTAGTAATCATTTTTGTAACAAAACCAAAAATCACAAGTCAAATATTTTAATACACAAAGGGAAATAGAAGAATTAAAGAATCAAAATATATAAATTCAAAGCATCTCATTTAAAAGTAACTTTCATTAAATATAATCTATGGTATAGGATAATATATGCAAAATATATAAGCAAATTAAGGCGAAAAAGAATAAGTTTGAATCAAATCAATCATTTTTTGATAAAATAATGTACTAAATAACACCTCAAGATTAAACCCCATGTCACAAAAAATCATTACAAATATGGAGGTAGCTTATCTTTTCTCTTCTCATTTATAATTATTGCTAAGTCACAACTACAATTCTTAAAAGTTATGCTCATTCTCAAAATATAAAGGCTAATAAGAAGGTTACAATTAGGACACAAACATAGCAAGATTCAAAGTTAAGAGATTTTATTGTGTAGTCTAAATAGATTGATAGAAACTTTGATAGACCACCCAACCTCCTTGAAGCCTCTCTACCCCAAAATGCTCCTATAAAATGTAATATTAGTTAACTTGAATACATCAAAATGCATCCATCTGCAAAGTAGTATAATTTAACTAAATGTGGAAAGTATTTTATTGAAGAGGCAAAGACACATTGATTTACATCATAATGGTAGAGTTGTTTATTCTTAAAGTGAACCTTATAATGATTAGCTAGGAGGAAAATTTCAGTTACTAAACTAAACTTCATGAGAGAAAGAAAGAACAACAAGTAGTACAAGAAGAATCATATCAACAAAAAAATCCTTCCTTGGCATTAGAAAATGCTCCATTTTTTCAAGTTGTCAAAAATTGAACCCATGAACTTTCTACACAAATTTAAGTGCTAAAAAATGCAACAAATCCTGGAGGAATTTTTAAAACATATAAATACATACATCATTGAAGTAGTAAATAATTTTACCAAATAGGAAAAGTGTTCAATAGAAGAGGCAAAGACACACACATTTACATTGTAATTGTAGAGCTATTTATTCTAAAAAAAACCTTGTACTGGTTAGCTAGGTGCTAAAAAACTAGCAAAGCTTGATTGATGGTTTGATACATCAAAATGTGTTCATCATCAAACAGGTATAAAAATTTAACCAAATGGATAAAGTATTCAATAGAAGATGCAAATAAACATTTTCTTACATTGCAATGGTGTAGATATTTTTTCTTAAAGTGAACCATGTAATGGTTAGCTAGGAGAAAAATATGATTTTCATTTACACCATAATAGAGTTGTGTGGCTAAACTAAACTTCGTGGAAGGAAGCGAAGGAAAAAAAGGTAGTGTAAAAAGAAGTGTACTAGAAACACAAAATCCTTTATTGGAATCAAATGATGATCCAATTTTTTCAATGCTTGGATCACAAAACAATCTCAAATATTAAATGCTATGAATATTGTTTATGATAGTCATGATTGTCTTTCACCTTTTAGCCGTGCATTTGCTTCTTTAGGATGAAAATTAGGTATTTTCATGAATATTATAAATTTAAAAATTTGTAATATCATTCCCCATCCCATAAATTGGAAAAAAATAATTATCATTGAATAAAATGAGGGAACTTTTAACCAGTTCTAAAAATATTGATCGTGAGTTGCAACAACCCTTGAGTTCATAAAAAACTTAAATTTTTTAGCAAGACCATGCCATATAGATCATTGTATAATGTATTTTCTTCATTTAGACCACTCAAAATATCCATTTAAGAAAAAATTAATATTTTATGGGCATTAAAAAATCACCATACTACTATACCTGAAATAGAGAAAATGTTGATCATGTCTGGGACTACACCGTAGTTAATGTAAAAACCATTTGGATAGTTGTCCACTTCACCTTATGACTCTTAGATTTCCTCTAAGGGCCCCAATATGATCTCAACCTCTTTATTTCCATTGGAACCAAGGATTTATGCCTACATACACATTGCCAAAGCAACCCAAAATGAAAGTCAAACATTGAACTTCTAATATTCTCAAAAAAAAAAAAAAAATCTAATGAGAAATATGGGGTCTTACATTTAATATTTTATATTTAATGGTATCGAACTAGACTCATAATCAACATTTCTTCTCAAGCTATTAAATTTAAGGTGAAAAGAAATACAATCTAGAAATTCAAACTTCTTTTACCTCATTAATTTAAACTTTTAAAAAACCTTTTCCCACGAGTTTGCCCAAACTTACATAATGAAACCAATCAAACAAAAAAATTTCATTTTCAAGAGATCCCTAGGGCATCAAGGAATTGTAATATAAAAAATGAAACTTCAAAAAATTTCAAACCCAATCGCATCATCCAATTAAATTTCAAATAACACTAGCATGATTCAAAGACATCATCAATAAAATTATGCATGTGAGCCAAGATATCAAATGAAACAAAGTTGTATCTTTCTAAACAAGAATCCTCAAGCAAAGTGTGCTATGACTATCAATGAACAAATAAGAACTAGATTGACTCAATGATGTCAAATGAAAGCATTTGAGCACCAAAAGTAAACTTGGAATTGTAGAATCTTGAAAAGACCTCTAATCAAATCAAAAGGGGATCCCCATTTTGCCGATGCAAACTATGGGGTATTTGTGCAAGAGGGAAAATATGCCAACAAAAATAGAAAAATTATCTTGAAGATTTTCAAGGTGAAAGACCCAATATCTCAACTCAATCAATCATAATAGAAGAGTAAGTACTAGGATAAACTAAAATCAAGAATGAATAAAGTAAGTTATTATATTGCTTCTAAAATTTGTGCATATGACTCTTTTACCCTTGTATAATCATACAAGAACTTATCATTACAAAAATTACCCAATATCTAGTTTGTATGTGGAAATTGCATTGCCGATGACCATACTTGTCTCTCATTTCTCTATTGCAGACTACCATCAATTCATATTAATGTTTCCATGAAAATATCTACATAATAGAATTATAGATTATGTTGTCTCATCAATCTATGGTTTCTAGTTTTTGTTACATAATGTTTGGTGTTTTTAGTTCATAGAAAATGTGTCTGCCTCTACACTCAGACATAAATTCTATACCACTCTAGTATCTTAAGGAGTCCAACGATATTTGTCCAATTGCTAGTAGTTTTTCCTATTGTTATTTGTGACCTCCTATCTTATAATGAATGTATTAAAGAGCTAGTTCAATCCATCAAAACATGCTTTGAGAGAATCTTTGTTTATGCCCCAAGAAACTAGAGATAGTCCAACGTTCATCTTTCTAGCTCATGTGGTATATGAGTTGGATGTACAAGCATTCATTTTTTTCCCACTGTGACTATTTTGTGTTGAGAAATTAGAGGCAATGTGAAATAGTTGAAGGTTATTAAGTATATAAATTGAAAGAACTTGCAACCTATCAATTATGAAGATCAATCAATGGCATGTTAATGGGACCAACTGAGTGAATCCAACAAATTCCCCCCTGGAGATATTTTTGGGAGAAACCACATGAGGGATGGTTCAAGATAAATTTCAATGGTGCTTCAAAAGGAAACCTTGGACATTCGAGTGCAGGGGTTATAGTAAGGAACTGGGATGGAAACACAATTTCCTTTGGAGCAATAAAAATGAGGTAGGCCCAAATGATATTGTGGAAGCTAATGCAACTTTAATGGTACTCAAAATGGGCAACACTTTGGGGCTTCAAAAAATTCATTTGGAAGGCGACTCCCAGATCATTGTCCAAGGAATTATGTATGGAAGAATCTTCAAAACTTTTTAACAGTTATAGTAGAAGAGCTAAATTCATTTGAATATTTAAGAATTATAAATATATGAAGACTTGGTAATCAAGAGATGGATAGGCTGTCAAATTGGTCTTTTTCATTTGAGGAACAAAATCAACTAAGGTTGGAGGATCTTTGAGCTACTTTTTTGAATGATTGGGAAGGACAGTATGCAGGTGACCGGTGAAGAGTGGCATGGTATACACCTCAAAACTTTTTCATTAGATGGAGTGGTGTATTTTTGAGGTGAAAACATGCATAGGGTGGTAGGAGGATATGCGTTCACTATGAAGGAAAAGTTTAAAATGACATTAATGGCGATTACTGTGGTGACAGATTTGATCAATTTTAAATCTTGCAAGGTATGATTTCCATGCTTGGTTGCATATTGAATCTAAGGTTTATGGTGATGTGGTTTAAAAAGAATTTTGGCATGCCTTCCCACCACAGGGAATGATGAATGCATTCATTGTTGAGATGCGACTCTTTAAAGAGGATGATGAACCTTGTAAACATTGCAATAAAATAGAGATACAAGGTGTTCAATTTTATTTATTTTTAAGCTTGAGTATAAGATGAAGGCGACATTCTCTCTATTTACCAACAAATAGCTATAGGCCTTCTTTGGTTGGGTTAAGGAGAAGCATCTCAAGTGAATCCTAAAATGTAAAAGTTGGTCGCGGTGAAGGCAGTAAGGACCCGTTTGGTTCCTGGTATTAACCTGGAATAGTCATTATTTAATGTGAGAATAAAGTAATTCGTCGTTTGTGGTCATTTTTTGATTTCCTAAATTAGAAATTAATCCCCATTTTTGGGCCAATGCTTGGATTAATTAATTTGAAAAAAAAACCTGGAATTCATTTTTAATTCTAGAATAAGTTATTCATGGATTTGAAATTACAACAAAATGTATAAGTCGTCGGGTCCGTGCATGAACGATTCTTTAGGTTTTGTGGGAAATTATATTTTTTATTATTTCTTTTTTTTATAAAAAAAATATTTTTTTTAATTCTTTTTTTAATTTTTTTTATTTTTTTTATTTTTTTTTAATTTTCTAATAATCTTTTTATTTTAAAGTTAATAATTCAAAAATTAAAATTTGAACCAATCAAAAATAAAATTAAAATTTGTACGAAAATAATTTTTTTTTATAATTGTATTTTTTTAAAAGTTAATAATACATATTTTAATTTAAAAATACATATATTTTTTAATTAAAAAACCAACAACAAAAATGATAAGTTCAAAAATTAAAATTTGTAAGAAATGTTTTTTTTTAATTATAATTTTTTAATAAGTTAAAAATACATATTGTTCAAATTAATTAAAAAAATAAAAAATAATTCTTATTCCAATTCCACATTATGGAATCCAAACACAGAATAGAGTAATTCCTAGTCATCTTCTAGGTGCACCAAACAGGTCCAACCTTATTCCAGCTTTCATTTTCAAGATTAATTAATCCAAGAATAGGTCCTTATTATAGAATAGGCCTATTCTGGATAAATTAATTCCATGCACCAAACATACCCTAATGGAATTGATGGGGGAGGAATTCATTATATCAAAGCATAGATACCACGTTAACATGGATATCGTGTCATTGGTTCTGGCATGGGGCAAGGAAGTTGCGGAGACACAGGAAATCATTAGGGAGGTTATGCTTGCTTTATTTAAAGAATACTTGTTGGGTGGCATCGATAGTGTTTTTGAGTGGGCGATTCCTGGGGTGGGTTCTGATGTCTCAGAGGGAATCAATGATTTGAAAATTGCTAGAGAGGAGGGGATTGTTCTATTTATTTGGTGGTCGGGGAGGGTTGATCACGATGATATTGTTTCAATGCCCTCATTTCCTTGAAGGCGTTAAAAGTAGAATTGAGGAGATATGTTTTTGACATTGAACATGGTGCAAAGCTAATGCATGGATAGCTGAGAATTCTAAGAGGACGATGCTCTAAGAGGGACTGTCGAGGAAGAAAATCCAAGGTGGTGGCTCTGTGAAAGAAACAAGGGTAGGTGTACCCCCTTTTGATGGAATGCGAGATGGCTCTGGATAGAGGCTAATCTCTTTTTGGAGTGTGTTTCTCAAAAATTTTATGTACTATTTTGTAATCTTGGAGATGGATAGTTTTTTTGTTTTTGGGTTTAGTTGTGTTGAGTACCCATTAATGGGTTTGTACTAGATGTATAATGTGATAATCCTAAAGGATCATATTTGTCATTAGTATACAAGGAAACAGTTTTTGAACTATCGGTTTACATGATCACTGAGTGACAGTATTCAGTCAGACACAATGGTCACCCAAATAATTAAGTGCAAAGGTCACCGAAACAGACAAGTGTAGAGGTCACCAAAATAGAAAAGTATAGTGATCACTGAAATCAAACTATCACCGACAGATAGTCTACAAAGTAAACTAAGAGCACAGTTCACAGAGTAACCCGAGAGTAGTATGTCTACAAAGACATCGCCGAGCACCAGTCTACTGAGAGACAGTTTTATTCCTGAGAAAAGTGGATTTGAGATACACGTCAGCTAAAGAACTTCAGTCTTAAAACTAGCTTTGTGCTTAGCTATAAAACCATTTCTTGAGGATCAAGTAAAGCATAAGTTATAGTTTTAATCAGTCTAAGTGATTGTAAACATGCAAACTAGGAGATTAAGGTCAAGTTATAAACCTTTGATCATAGAGTTTTTATTGTAAAGTGTGAAACCTAATTAGGTCAAAACATTTGTATATATAGATGTATAATCAATCAAAACATGATGATTGTATCCGTAGAAGACATCCAAGGATCAGACAGAGAGTTTCATGCAGAAGGACACAAAAGGAAGAATTCACTTATGAAGAACAAGATTCAAGGCTACCGAGCAAAACATAGGTATTAATCAATCACTAAAGGTGATACATATACATTGTGAACTTAATGGATCTGTATTCAGCAATTCAAGATTGCATACTATCAAGTCAATAAGTATTTTTGACTACTCTCTAACAATTGTAGCAAATAAATCCTTTAAGAAGGTGGACTTAACATTCTTATTGTAAATCTCTTAACCAAGTGCAAACTTAACAGTGTTGTTAAAATATCTGAACTGAGTGCAAACTTAATAGTGTTGTTAAAATCTCTTAACCGAGTAGACTTAACAAGTCTAAACATGTTACTCCTAACAGGGAAAGATCATCAGAAGTGATCACACTTGTAGCCTTAAGCAACACCTTCTATTTTGTAGATAGTGAAGCTTTGTGGGTTTCATCCCCACCGTAGTTTTTACCTTCTAACAAGGGTTTTCTGCGTTACCAATTCTTGTGTCATGTGCAACTAAGTTTCATGAATGTTTACATGGAATTACATTTATGTTTTGATATTACATGCATAAGGTAGAAAATCAATATGGTCGATAATGCAAGAAAATATTACTAAAGGTTAATTGATAAAAAGTTTTAAGGGTACTGATTCATCCATCCCCTCTCTGTACACACCATTCCATTATTCCAACAATTGGTATCAGAGCTAGATCTCTTATTTGGAAAAGTTTAAATCACTTGAGATAAAATATCATACAATGGAAAGGTATAATCTTGACAAGAATGTTGAGAATCAGAAGTTGCAGATATAGATTTTCTTTGAGAAATACAAAGAAGCAAGAATTAAGATGATAGAACTATTGGATGAAATAAAAGCCATGGCATCTCGCTACAATGAAACTAACTATCATGAAGAAGAGATACCTTATTTATTTGAGTCATTAGGATCTACATCTAGCAATACATCTGACACATCAGAAGGAAGCATTACAAGTCTTAATGAAATCAATCAACATCTGATTGAACAAGTGAAGGTACTACAGATCGGTCAAAAGACACATATGGTAAGAATGATTGATGTTATGAATAATGCTAGACAAGATAAAAAAGAAAGAAAATTACCTATTAATGACAGGAGGAAGATCACTAAGAAGCTGCAAGAGAAAGAAACAGATATACAGAGACTAACTGAACATCATCATGATATCACCAATCAAATAGTTCTTATGAGTCATGAGGCCAACCGAGTGAACATAGTACTCAATGGGAAATTGGAAGCTATTGGTGAACTAAGAGAAGAAAATGAGAAACTAAAGCGTGAAGTAAGGATTTAGCAACAATATAATGATATGATCAAGAAAGCTGAAGAGAGTACAAAAAGAATGGATGATTTTCTGAATGGGAAAAGAAGACTCAACAACAATACCAGTTTAGGGTATATCGAGCATGGAGAATCATCAAACCAATCTGATCAAAGGAATGTCTACACAAATCCAAGACCAAGGAAGTAGTCATGCAATCACTATGGAAAACTAGGCCACACATCAAATGTTTGTAGGAGCAAAGATAAAGGTATTCGTAAATCCACTTCTACATTCATAGGTAATTGTTATAACTGTAACAAGCATGGACACAAAGAACATGAATGCAGATCTAAGGTGAACAAACCAAAGAAGGAATACTACATGGAAAAATATTGTTCTTCTTGAAAAATGCATGGCCACACATCTCATGAATGTAGGAGAAATAAAAAGCAAGCATGGAAACCCAAAGAGAAAGAAAATGCTTATAAAATGAGAAGAGTTGGTAACTCATATGTTTGGGATTACAACACTTGGCAAATTTGCGCAACATGTGGTAGATATGGATACATTGATGCTAACTACATGAGGAAATGGATAAGAAGGTCTAGAAGCTGGACTAACTCTAGAATGACATACTTACACTATCATAAGGTCGATCACCTAAGAAAAGACTGCAGAGACTGAGTGACAGAGTCAAGCACTTTTGCTAATGGAAACACAATTGAAGATATCAAGAGAATGAGAAATATAATGTGGAGGAAAGCTTCAAGAAAAGATGATGCTGGACCAAGCACCATAGTTGGTGACACCTCATCTAATAGATTATAAGGAGATTCCACCACCCCCACCTAAGCAAAACAAGTAAGTATGGAATTGCACTATACAAAGCTATATTTTACATCAGTTCCAATATAATTCATTGATAGTATACTAAATTAGCATGAATGGAGATGCACTATGGTATTACTTGTTATGAATTTGTAAATTCAATCCTGCCAGTTAATACATACCGAGCATTGTTGTTATACATATGGAAAACAACCAAGTTGTCAATATAAATCGAGCACCATTGGTAAACATGTAAAAGACAATCAAGTCTTTGCTACATACTGAGCATCATTGCTAAACATGTGAAAAGTACAACTAAGTTGTCACTTATTCTAAGCATTGTATAATCACCAAGGATGAAGTCTTTGGTATGATACCTGAGCATCTTTGTCTCATCGACCGAGTGGTAGCTAAAGAATTAAGTGCACTACTTAGGTTATTTGCTATAAATAGGGCAACAAAGAGCTCATTCATTCACCTAGCAAAAATGTGTAAACAATAGAGAAAAGAAGAGCGACTGAAAGAAACAAGATTACAAATTGATTAACAACGGATTCAAAGGCTAATCTAATAGATTTCAACCATCCACAATGAAGATCATGTAAGTTCCAAGACTTACTAAGCATACAGTTCATTTATGGAAGCCCTAATTTCATGAACAATGGAAATTACCTCGCGAATCACAAAGATCAAGAACCTAAATGACAAAAAGATCAACCTGATCAAGAATAAAACCTTTGAGGAGCCCAACTATAGTTTTTTCCCTGAGGTTTCCTCACAACAGGACAAAAAGGGAACATTATCAAGCATCCCTCCTAGGGTTTTACTAGTCGAGGATATCTGCACATACATCCACTGCAAGGTTGTAGAGATCAGAGATCTTGAGGTTGAAGAAGCTTACCAGAAGCTTTTCACAAATGGGAATCTTAAAGATGAACACAAGCACATTGAGGTAAAAGGGTTAACCAATGCCCTAATGTTCTCGAAAGAGTTCAAGACCGAGTGGACAAATCATTGAGCAGATTTATAACATATGAAGAAGCCAAGTCTAAAATCAAGATAGACTTAGCAATCAAGAAGATAGACCAAAAGAAGAATAAAATCATAAATACTCTTCAAAAGAAACTTTCAATAGATGATGAAGAAATGGAACAAGATACCACCGAGGGACAGTCACCCATTGGTGAAGGTGAAGAATTGAGTAACTCCGAGTCTACTAATTCAGATGCACTACCAATCAAGCAAAGGTTACTAATGTAATAGCTGCATCAAGAACAAGGAGTAAGACTAAAAAAGATGCAGAATCACCACCAGTAAAGAAAGGTATAGTAAGGACTTATCAGAAAAGAAAGCCTTAAAATCGGGCAATCAACACCAAGGCAAAGAAGGAGAGATGTAAGAGGAAAGGAAGACAAGGAATATACTGAAAAAGATGAGAAAGAACACAGACTCCAAGCTAAAAAGATCATAGTTCCTAAAATAGTTGATGAAGTTGCTGAGTCAATCATTAAGGCAATGAGTGTTGGAGATTTGATTCTGAACAGTTGATTGATTGTATGTTTGTCATTGATGACAACATATAATACACAGTAGTACTTCTGTATGTACTTATCCATATGATGACATGAAGACCAGCATGGATAGATACATGTTGTTGACATGTTTACTATGCTATGTTCATACACGCAGACTCAGATATGATATTTCAGTAAAGATATGTAATTCTGTTATTGACAGTTACAGTTCTGGAGGATTAACGGTTTAAGCCCGATGTATGTAATGTGTTAATTGAGTTGTGCATATCTCCTGCATATGCATGTGTATATTCATGATAAGTTATGAGTTGTTGATATCAATCTAAATGCGCTAAACGTGTTTCAAGAAGATTGCAAAGTTATGGCCAAATTGGTGAAGCCGACTTAGTGAAGCAACGCGTCTGTTCAGCATTGACTTGCGCGGTTGTAATTATGCTTGTGCACTTAGTAGAGCCAACAAGGATGTTAAGAAGATTTATCTTATAGGTCCCATGATCTCATACTTGGTGTATGTATTTATAGAAGGTCATTTGTGATAAGAAGAGTTGCGAAAGCCAGAGATTGACAAGCAGAGCAAAGTGTTGATACATCACAACTATATTTATCATATGTTGATAATATAGATGTTTATGTTGAAGCATTAAGAATATAGATTAGATTGTAATATATCTTTACAAGAGGTTAAAGCATCGGCACATAAAAGGAACTGATCAGACAAGCAGTGTCACATACAACAGTTCATCCTGTTGATACAGTGTGTATCAAATATTCAGAAGGTTGTAGCCTTCACCATTTG
>MU223095.1:111408-138299 GCA_018584345.1 Thuja plicata | reverse complement strand
AGAATGCAACTACATAAGTCTTTGATCTGATGATATATGCAATCTTCAATTGCTGATAACAGATCCTATAAAGCTTCATACATATAAGTAATCATCCTTCCATGATTGAATAATACCTTTTTCTGCTCGTCGATAGCCTCTGTGTGTTCTTGATAACTGATGTACTCTGTTTCTGATCTTTGCATGAATTCTACCTTCTGCTCTTTAGATTCTCTTCATGGCTATCAATAATAAAGAATTCATGTACTCACAATTTAGTATGAACATCTATTTATACTAATTTAGATTCAATTCTTGATTCATGCATCGCAAGTTAACTCTAGATCCAAGGTTTACAACTTGACCTTGATCTTTAGTTAGATATGCTTTAGATCTGTTAGGATGCTTTAAAGCATTTACATAAAGCTTGTATGACCATCAAATTATGATTTAAAACAAAATAAAACTCTATAAATAGAATTACATTTCTTTATTCATCGTGTAAAAATAAGATCCACAATTTGTGGGTTCTTTGTCTGTCTGTCGGTTCTGATGGTCAATTTTCTTGGTCGTCGGTGTTCCTTTCTTGAACTTGTCATCGGGTATGCCTTTTTTGTTCCTGTCGGGTTAGTTCTGAAAACTGTGTCGCCGGTAATGCTTGTGGTCACTGGTGATGCTTGTGGTCGCCGGTGATGCTTGCCACTTTTATACTTAGTATTTTTCTCAAAATCTTTGTTCTTTCGGGTATGCTTGCATTTCACCAGTATTGCTTGTGGTTCGCCGGTAATGCTTGCTGTCTGCCAGTAATGCTTTGTCAATGTTTTTCACTAAGTATACTAATGGAAAAATAATGTCATCAAGCGTAATTATACATCATTTGATGGTTTGGTATTTTAGCTTTCTCTATTTTTTATTATTGAAGAATGAAACACAATACATGGTCTCCTTGTATTTATGCACTTGCATTTATAAGAATTATCATCAATGTGTTTACCTATATTTTATTGTATGGTATCAAAGTAGGGAAGGAAGAAGAATGTAGAAAAACTATGTAAAAATATCAATGCATGTGTGCTTACTCAACTATCCTATGTACTCCAAGAAAGGCCAATGTTAGTGCATGTATGTTTGAGAATAAATGTCAATCTTAGGACCTTTGGTAAGAGAATATAACACTTCAATGCATTGATTGCATTGAAAGGAGACAATAATAATTGATGATGCAATGGGAGAATAGGTATCAGAGAAATAATGAAAATTATTGCCTATGTTTCTACGATAGTATAATCTATTTAATAGAGGAGTTTTGTTCTCAATAGTTTTCTCCTATATCATACTTTATGGGAAATTTATATATGGGTACTTAAAATGGTCTAGTCATTGAGACTCAACATCATGCATACATTACTCCCTATATCACACCTAAGGGGGTTGTTGGTGTAAATAGTAACATTATTGAACTAGCTAGCTTACAACATGTCTAGAGATAGTCATATTTACATTACAAAATTATGTACACTTCGGAAACTTTAGCCTTATGTTTCATTTAATCTAGTTTATCCATGTGCACTCACTTTGTGAGACACCTAGTGAATAAAAATTCGTCACTTGATTCCTCATGTGTCAAGTGTGCTCGCAATTGTCCCATATTTGGAGGGCTATTCAATTATAGTTTCCTACCTTTTCACTCATCTACCTTGACTATATATGGAAGGCTCTTTATGTACAATACTTAAATTTCCATTGTAAATGATAGATATTTAAATTTATGCTAATTTGGTTTCACTTGAAGAATGTTTTTATGCATTCAATTTTGGCAAATTTTAACATATTATGCATTATTTTGTTTAGAAAAAAGATAAATCTATGATTTTCATTAATAAGCATAGTAAAATTTATACATAGTGATGTGCAATACAGATTGAAGGGAACATCTCTTGATTTGAGGGTTTGAATCATTTTGTGGATCAATATTTCGTGAGTATTTCATGATTTTTGTTTCAAATCTAGATGATTATTTGTTTTATTTTGCAGGGATATAATTGTGTTTCTCAACTATGGTTGTTAGGAAACAACACACAAAGGGCTTATTTCTCTTTTCTTTTTGAAAAAACATGCTTTGTCCTAGAAGAGATTTTGATTATGAGTCCTGTTTAATACCATTAAAATATAATTTTAAATGGAAGACTCCACCCTTCTCATTAGATTCAAAGAATTTTAAATTTTTTGAGGGTGTCAGAAGATCAATGTGCGACTATAATTTTGGGTTTCTTTGGCAATGTGTTTTTAGGAATAATTCACATCGAATGTTGTGAGGAATACACTTGGCTAAGCTATCTTCCAAGATGGGAATTAGGGGATATTTGTTAGAATCATCAATAAATAGTTGTTTACAACAATCAACAAATATTTTAAAGATACCATCTTAGTTGGTCTCCAATTGTCCATCATCAAATTTAATATAAAAATGTGTTATTTTTAGTTTACGCTATAGAAAATAGAATAAAAACTTGGTGCTTCTCACCTTCCTTCAACCATCATAAAGTAACTCTTCAATTGAGCATCTTTACCCTTATAGGTAACCAGTTTGTGAAGCCTATTTTAGTGTGAGAAACTCTTTGTTATAAAGGAATGTTATGAAGATTGTTGTCCAAATATTTCCTATCTTGCAAAAGTTTCCCTTAATGGATTTCTCAATTCTTTGATGCTTAGCTGCTACTCTCCTACCAAAATATCATAGAAAAATGGTAAAAAATAAATGGTTCTGTCCCACCAGCTAATCCATTTATCATTTTGAGGCTTAGTCTCTCTCTTCCAAATGGTAAGAACACCAATAATATAGTCCTAACTAGGAAGGTCATCAAAAAAATTAAGAGATAAGGTGGTGAATATATAGGGAGGTAGTCTAAAAGAGTAGCCCAGTCAAGTTAAGATGGACAAGATGACCCAAAGGAGAATGGAGGAGAGATACGTTGGCAAATTTTTTTACCTTTTCTAGCTAACACATTCTAGAAAAATCCTTAACATCTATAGTCCCATTTGAACCAATAGGGTCTACGATAGTCCATTTTTTCCATGATGGGTTCATGAATGATAAATGAGTTTCATGTAAGGGTCAAATTTTCAAACTTGTGATGTGGAAAATTGAGAGCACAATCTTGATTACGGTGAGCATAATGCTCAACCATATTAAAATCTCCCACAAGGACCCAATATAAAATAGGAAAATATGTAAGTATCTATTCCCACAAGGAAGCTATAATGGATAAATAGTTGGGGGTATAGATGGAGAAAAAATGAAGAATATTACCTTGGACAAGGGTGGTAGCCCACACACAAGAGTTTTTTGGATAAAAAATAAAGGCAATAATTCTTTAGCCAACCACTAGTTGAGACCCAACACAACACCTCTAGATCCCTCAGAGTGGTTAGTATATAAAAATTGGTCCTCTTTTGAAATAATAGAAAGCGAGGCATCAAGATGAGTTTGACTGATTTTATATTCTTGAACCATTTACGCATCGTATTGACTATTTATAATAAATTATTTAACATGATGTTTACAAGATGTGATTTTAAATCCTTTCACATTCTAAGATTGAATGTGGTAGTTCATTGGGATTAATGAATTTCCTCATCAATGAGGAGATTATTAAACTAATTACATGACAAAAGGGCATGTGAGTCCAAAGAATTGTCAACGGGGGTCCTCTCTCTAGAAGATGATCTAGATTGTGATCTCAAGGGGATTGAAGGGGTTGTTATCATAGGGATATTTGATTATGAGGAATAACTCACAAGGCTAGATGGAAAAACATTGGGTAATTGGGGGGAAGAAGTGGTTGACTCTTTCCTCATTTTGGGGAGTCTTTTCCCAGAAACAAGGTCATCCTTGAAGGAAGCAATGTTCTAAATGGGGGGTGAAGGTAGAGGGACCTTAGGATTATTGGGGGACTTGGGAGGGGTATATTTCAAAGAGGGGGATGAATCAAGGGGAGGATTATTTGGAGTATCAACAATTGTGGAGTTGGGGAGGGGATAGGATTCTGAAATAGAGGCTTTCAAGTTTTGGGGGTTGCAAAAAAGGGAAACCTCTAATGAGATGCCCTTCATTCCAGTAGGAGAAAAAATAATTAGGCATGTTGAGATATATGATTATTGAGTGAATTAGTGGTGAATTCAAAAATAGGTCCACGGAGTTAGGAAGCAGTTGGGTTAGATCCATTTCAACATAGATGCTAGAGTGAACTTTCAGGCTACCTAATTTGTCAGAGTTTTGTTTGTGCTAGATGAATCTCCCATTTTTTCAATAGTAAAGGGGCAAAGGGATAGATTAAGCAATGGAAACTCCACCCACATAGGATATTTAGACTTATAAACCCCTTCTAGATGGAATTCAATGTCTTGGGCACAAAGATACAAATCTGGGCACAAATTATCTAGGAGCCATAATCAAACATTAATCTATCATTGTCTGAGTTTATGAAGGTAAAAGAAACATATTCTTGGCCTAAAACCCTCAAATATTATATTAACTCCTCTTTTTTTATAGCATGTGTGAGTTTGTTTTCAAAAGTCTTGTTTTATGGTACACCTTTCAAGAAAAAAAATATAATAGATATTTATTTGTAGTCTTCTATAACATTTACTATGACATCAAGAAATTCAAATGTAATAGATTTACCACCAGGAATGTCAAGAGGTTGAATGAGATAGATGCTATTTTCTTGAAGTTAAGGGTTTGATGGTTGGGATCCCACAACACAAACATCCAAAACATTAGGGTGGAAATGCTAGACAACAATCTTTAGGCAATTGCTATTTGGGTGGGTAGTCTCTTTTGGGCATCAACCTTGAGATATTTTATAACCCCCACATCCTTTCTTTTTTTTTTTTTATGGATGATCTATGTAGGTTTAGAGAGGATTTTGGACTAGCTATGATAGGCGTAGGCACTTGCAAATCTTTAGCTCTAGTTATCTTGAAGAGGGAACAACACAAAGATGTGACAATGAGCATGTACGACTAGGGTGATGCTAGGATTTATGCCTCCTTGTGCTTCTTGGAATTTTTTTGATATATAGTATCATTAGCCATACTATATAATTTTAGATGTGTCTAAATGGAAACAATTTTTGTACATGTAACTGAAGTTCTTACCTAAGAGTGCAAGAATGATTTTATTTTTGTTTATTTTGTCTCCTACATTGTTTTTTTTGTTGAAGTGGCCTATGCTATAATATGTCTTTTTTTCTACTATCATTTACAACCCTTTTGAGCATGCATTGAGATAGATGCATAATTTCTATTGGAAAAACAATATATAAGAGACATACTTTTTATCTTATATTTTCAATGGTAAAACTTAAGATCTACTGCATATCCACAACAAAAAATTCCCGCATAACTTAAAATTATAATTTCCCAAAATTGGACAAGTTAAGTGTGTGCATAATGATGCCTTGATAGAATATGAGTGAAGCTAACAAAAAAGATAAAGGGAAAACCCTAGTTTTCAACAAAACCCCATTGTGGATTTCTATCTACATGTGATTACATATCGGTATAAATTCAAAATTTTTCCATTGATATGACATCAATTATGAGAATGAAAAATGTTTTGGTTTTAACAAAATAATATAGGCATGAATATATCCCAAATCATATGTCCAAAAAATTGAAGTTACCTTCCAGAGATGCAGTAATTGGAAACACACTCTTTCCATATCTATTACTATTATTAGGTGAGCAAGAAATGAGATTCATGACATAAGACATGCATAAATGGCTAGAGAGCCACAAATTTATTTGAAAAAAAACCAAAAAAAAACAAGATAAAGCGCTCAACACATACAAGATGAAATCAATGCACAATCAAAGGTCTTCTCATTATGGATCTGTGGGTATAATAAAATGAGAAGCAATGCTACACATGGAATGCCCATTCATGGGCTATGCAAATCAAACAAACATCAATCTTTGTTTTTTTTTCAATCAAGATCTTTTGTCCCTCCCATCTAAACAAGTTCACTAGAGTGAGGTTTCCCATTTCTCATGGGACAACCAATATTTTGGAAGAAGTATTTACTATGATGGTGTGAAAGCACACAACTTCTACCCCTCAATCCTTTGGTTGAACCCTTAAAATGGCTGCTCCATCCTAATGTTTGGTATATTTTTTTTTATTGCATCTTGAAGTGGCAACAATATTTATAACCTAACAATGTTCAAGAAATACTAATCAAGTCTATGCATAAAAAAATTATTCACTGAGTAGAACATTTGTTCATTAGAAATGGTACCCAGTTGATAAGACCAGATAATATTTCAATTAAATAAATCAACTGTATGTGGATGGTACTTTCATATAATTGAAGCTAGCCACCACATTTTGTATTAAATATATTTCAAAAAGATTGAACAATAAATACTATATCAACATATTGTTTAGCTGAACCAATCCAAAAGAATCATTGATTTTCTAAGTATATCACATATACAGATCCATGTATGCCTACTATCAACTATTTACATCATTACAAAAAGGAAATACAAAGATATGAAAGTTTTGAGTCAAAAGAGGAGATTTAGAAACTACTAGATCAATCGGGTCATCATGAGGACCATGGCCTAATCACATTGTTACTGCATTCTGTGACATCTTTCTCAAACCTCCCCAAAGGAGGATCAATGTCAGGAGTGATCTCTGCTATAGTATCCCAAACTTTATCTTTGGTCCCTTTGTGAGAGTTATTAATTTATTCTATCTATTCTTTAGTAATCCCTTGTGGCTTTGTGAAGAGCATCAAGGTCTTTCTAGTCCAGGATGTCTTTATAAGTATTTAAAAAGTGAGCTGATCTGATGTCTGATTGATATACAACCAGGGCCCCCTCTTGAACAAGGATCATGAATATGATTTGGGGTTTCTATAGGACAACAAAGACCTGTGACATTATTAATTTATGTGTGAGTTTAAGATTAAAATTAGTAAGTATTCTCATTTTGCCTTGAAATACTTCATCATTACTTTGTTTCCATAAAAAATAGAGCACCTCTACAGAAAGAAAAACCCAAAATTTATTCAACTTAGCATAAAAAACATCAACATATCCAGCAAGGATTTCTATCCATGACAGACCAGGGAGAGAATCACAATAAAGGATACCCAAAAAATAGACCAGACAATAGCAACAAACTGACACTCAAAGAAGATATGCTCAAAAATTTTAGGGACATTGCAAATAGAACATGAAAATGGAAGGACACCAATAGAGGCAAGGACAGACCCAATTGAAATATTTTTAAGCAACAACAACCATATAAAACAAGACTTCTTAGGCTCGACAGGTTGATGCCACATAAAATCAAAAACAAAATCCCATTTAGAGTTCGACCAATCTAGATTCCAACATTGATTAATCCAAGTAATAATATTATAGTCATCTTTCAACATATTATAAATTTTTTTGGTAGAGAAATCCAAAAAAGGTGATCCGTATTACCACTTAAGTTGATTAATAAAAGCAAAAATTTTCCCAGGAAATAAGTTATCAATGGCTTTCAGAATAAGTGTACATGTATTCTTTTGTGTGAGGGGGAGTCCAAAATTGTGGCTAAGTTCATCCCAAGTACCAATACGATGATCAATCAACACATCTCCTACCAAAGAGATTCCTTTAGAGGCCCTATATTTGGCAAAAAAACTTTGTGTGAGTGCAAGAGGCTTATTGTTAAGTTTAACCCCCACCATAATGATCTATCCACTATAGAAGATGATGGTGGTTCACCAACAACCCCTCTAGAGAATATTATCCCTCTGGTATGCATCCATGCCTTCTAGATGGACACAAAGATGGTGGACCCAAACACATTTATCTCAAAGTCTCCCATTAACAAATCACACAAAGTAAGGTTTTTCCAACACTTCCCTTTTAAGGTTTTTCCAACAATTCCCTTTTTTAACTCTGGATTTCACAATGCTATTCCTTATTAAAATATTCCAAGGCTTTTCACGATGAAGATCCTTAAGAATCCATTTAGAACAAAGTGTTTCCATATGGGCCTTGAGATCAAGAAGACCCAATCCTCTCAATTTATTGGGTCTACAACACCAGTCCTACTTGACATAATGTCTCTTTTCTGACCAATGTCATCAGACCACAAAAAATACCTCATAATTCTTTCAAGTTTTTCAAATTGATAGTTAGTAAACAATCATGTTGAATATTATCATATAGCATGAGAGGATAACATCTTCTGTACAAATTTAACCATACCACCCAATGAGATATTTTGTGTCTACCATTTAAGATGTTTCTTCTCAACTTTGGAAAAAATCCATTCCCACATGTCTTTAGTGGCTGGGGGCAGTGCAAATGGAATACCAAGGTATCTAACAATAGTATGAGAGCCAACCCAACCCCATTATTTCCTTCCAATATATTTAGGATCATTCTCCAACCATCTAAGAATTGAAGATTTGTATGGAACCAGTTTTTCTCCAGAGGTCAAACAAAATAACTATAGTTTATCTAGAGAAAATGTTGTCAAATTGGATTTCCTCAAGCTCCAAGAAGCGGGAAGTATCATGTGTGAATTGAGCATTAATCAGTAACTCAAGATTTTGCAATATAATAACTTTTAAAGGAGGGCCAAGCTCACTAGCTCTGAGAATATAGTAAAGTGCATATGCAGCTAGAACAAATAGAGCGAGTGCAATAGGACACCCTTTCCTAATGGATCTCTGAAGTAGAATGAGATCAAATATTTCTCCATTAAAATATATAAATGTAGAATAATCCTTAAATAAAATTTCAATCCATCTACAAAATTTAGGAAGAAAACCAAAAGCCTTAAGCATACCAATAAAAAGGGACCATTCAATTCTGTCATATGCTTTTTCAAAGTAGGAGTACCATTACTGCATTTTGTTTATCCTCTTTGCCCTAGTGCAAAGCTTCCCAACCAGTGAGAAAGTTATCTAATATCTATTCTCCCTTAATAAATCCTATTCGAGTCATTGAAACCACCTTGCCAAGGATATCTACAATCCACATAGCCAAAATTATAGCAATAATTTTATAGGACATGTTTAGCAAGGCTCCTCTTTGGCCTAGTGCAAAGCCTCGCAACCAATGAGAAAGTTATCTAATATGTATTTTCCCTTAATAAATCCTATCTGAGTCACCGAAACTACCTTGCCAATGATATCTACAATCCACCTAGCCAAAATTTTAGTAATAATTTTATAGGACATGTTTAGCAAGGTTATTGGCCTCCAATTTTTTACCTGCTTCTTGTCCTCATTTCTTGGTATCAATTTGATTACACCCTTATTGATACTAGGACCCAAAGATCTACTTTGAAGTGCATCATTGTATAAAAGGCATAGTTCTTCACATATCTATTCTGAGTTCTTCTTATAAAGCTCTAGCAGGAGACCATCAATTCTAGAAGCTCTGTCATTTGTCAAAGACTTGATAGTATCTTAAATTTCATCATATGTGATAGATAATTCTAAGAGTCTAGCATCCTCTTCATAATCCTTCTTAGGAATGAAGTTCAAACACCTATTGAGTGCCTCATAATTTGAGTTATTATGCTCTGAGGTAAAAAGTGTCTTATAGAAGTAAAAAAAAGGCTTCTTGATAACTAATATATCATTGGACAAACCATCACCATTCTGGATCTCATCAATGATTTCACTTTTATGATTTTATTTGATAAGCTTGAAGAATTAGCCAATACCATTGTCCCCTTCCTTTGGCCATGTCATCCTAGCCTGAATTCTTTACCCTTGGAATATGTTATGTTGGATATTCCTCAATTCCATTTAAATGGTAAGTATATATGCATCAATGCCATTATTAGCATCAAGGCTTCGGGCTTTCCTTTCTTACATATTGAGTTTATGTTGGAGTTTTGACTATACCTTACCTCTATCTTTGGCTTTCTTCTCACCAATAACCTGAAACATCTTCCTCCATATCTATGTAAGGGAGTCCCATTGTTATCTAGGGCCCATAGCTTTATTGCATAATTTCGATAAAGAAGTGACCATTTTAATAACATCCAATGAGTCTTGATCCTTTAAGAGTGAAGTGTCAAGTTTGAAAAGGCTTTTATTCTTGGGTCTCTTGTTGACTAGGGTGTAGTGCTCAATTTGAATGCAAGCAAAGATTGGGGAATGATTAGAAATGGATGCAGGGGTGACCATCACTGGAGATTTTCCATCAATCATCTAAAAAAATGCACTTGAATTGGCATAAAATCTATCCAACCTACAATATATCCTACACCTTACTCTTTGATTATTGCACCAAGTAAACCATATACCCGGATAAGTGTCCTTCTCCTTCTCCACAGGGTCAATGACATTTAGTCTTCTATTGAGTTTAGATCTAAAGAATTTCTCATTGCCCTTTCACAAATTCCCCGCACCACCCAATCTTTCATCTTTGAACTCCACCATATTGAAGTCTCCCATTATGATCCAGTGTGCATTAAGTAGGGAGGTGGTCATCGAATCCCATAGGATGGCTTGTTCTTTGTAGTAATTAGATGCATAAATATTGTAGATACCATAAAGTTTATCCTGAAATTGAATTATAACCCAACAAACTCTATTGCAAGGAGATGTACCATTAGCATCAATCTTATCAACCCAATTAGGTCTGACAAGTATAGCCACACCACCTCTCCCCTTCACATGATCAGACAAAAATATAGGGATTTATTCCATAAAAAAATTATTATGTTGGCAGCATGGAAACCAACCACCTTAATCTCTTGTAGGTAAACAATGTATTTATTCCTTAGTATATTGCACCAATCCCTGACAACATACTTTATATATGTCATTTCTATCCCTCTGACGTTCCAGCTATCAATGTTGATCATATTATTGTTTATCATGAGGAACTTTCTTTTTATGTTTATATAATATGTGAATCAATCTAGCATATTAGATTTGTTCTTGCTATTAATCTTGTACTGAGATGAGGAATTTGATAGATATTGTTTATCTATGGTTTTCCTCTTTTTCTTGGCGTTCTTGCTAACAACCTCAGTAAAAGGCCTCTAGATATCATTCACTCAACAAAAGGTTTGAATAGAATCATATGTTTATCAACATCCTTAAGAGAAACAAGGGAGGGAGGAAAGGATGCTATCAGAGGGTTGGTATGTTGTATAGAGTTCCGTCTTAACTATCTCAAAGCCTCTACTCTATCTTTAATAATGTCCAAAGCAATCTGTTGAGCATTCTTCCTAAGAGGTGCATCTCTATCTAGAGGGAGAGAGGCTGAGTGAGCATCGTCTCTTGGGGGAGAAGTTTTAAGGCCAGAAGTTGGAAAAATTCAAGTTCTTCTTCAAATAGAGGATTAGAGAGAGAGACTTAAAACTTTGAACTCAAATCATGGTCAGAAATTTCCATTTCAGAATTAGTTATGTCATCACTAGGTTTTTCATTACTATCATTGTCTTAAACACAATTAACTTTAACAGATGAATCAACCTTATCATGTTTGTTAGATTTATCATTAGTGTTTATTGGTTTATCCATGAGTTTATCCTTTGACACAACATTAAAATTCCCTTTATATATATCCTTCAAAATAGGGCATTCTTTTTTAGTATGACCATTCATTTTACAATGAAAGTAGACATTTAAATTCCCCAACAGAAATAAATCCCAACAATAATTATCACCTTCAATATCAACTGAAATTTTATCGGGAATCATGAACTCGGGATTAAGAGAAATGATGATTCTGGAATTTAGATGGGGTAAGGTAACCCTAGATTCTTCAACCTGTAAAACAATGCCCAATGACTTCAATATTTAGGGCAAAAATGGCCAAAATTCTGGCTGAACATTCTTCACTTCGACCCAATTAGGGGAGGACCTAGCTAGAACTTTATTAGGTTCACCTTTAGGAGACCATGGAAAGGAAAAAAAAAAGGTTTGACCCACATTCCAGAAGCCCTTCTTAAGAAATCTTTCTTGCATATTGTGATTTTTCAAAAAGTTCACAAAAACCACTTTTTGCATCATTCTGCAGAAACTAACATCTCAATACCCAACTTTTTTTCCTCAAATGTTACTTAGCCAATCATAAATTTTTTTTCTTTATGGAAGACGATTTGAATCCATGCACACAAAGAAAATGGAAACATTCTTTAACCTAACTTGTTTGGATCGGATAGCTTTAATCATGTCTTCATTAAGTGACAATGAAAGTATTTGCAAGTGAGGAGAAGGCTTACCATTTTTCCTCCTCTAGAGTCTCCATCAATGATGAGATCTCCATTTCTAAATCCATTGGCTTGACTTCACTAATTCCCATTGGTATCCTTTCTTGACTTTGGCCTCCTTTCTAGAATACTTACAGTCTTTCTTGACTGTGCAGTCTCATTAAATATATGGTTGTGTATATTTATGTTTTTAGTTGATAGTTGTAGATCTTTAATATTATGGTTGTAATATTGGTGAATATGGTTGAACACCATAATGTAACGTCTCTTTAAATTTTATATATAATGGATTCCCTTTCTCTTATTTCTCTAAGATAATTTGGGCTTTTGCATATTTCTTTATTTTATGATCAGCAGATCATTGATTTTGTTGCCTTCATTTGATATCAGAGCCAAGTTTAGAAATTTGTCTTTCATTGCAGGTGATCTAGAAGAGATCAAAGAGAAAGTTAAAGATAGAAAGTTAAAGATTGGAGAGGAGCTTGGAAATTAGCCAGTTAAGAGATTTTCAAAATCAAATATCAGCATATTTGATTGCAACTAGTTTATTTGCTGCAAGATTGAGCTTGAAAGGATGTTTCCGTGTGGAGGCATTTTCAACTTGAAAGGAGGTTATTGCAATTTTCCCCTTTCTTTCGAGTGAGAAGTTAGAGAAGATTATTGAAAGTTTTTAAAAGAAAACTTGCCTTTAACCATTGATAATATTTTTTTTTAGCTTTTATTAAAGCTTCAGTTATATGTTATTCTTTCAAAAGGATTTAAAACTCTTTTGTGGAAACATGAGTTTTAATTAAGAAGGAAATGGTATATTGGAGTTTTTTGTGAGTTATAAAGTTTTTCTTTGTAATTTGGAAAATGATATTTTTGTAATTAAGTGTGTTATTGGTGGTAACCGACACTTATTTCTCAAATAAAATAATAATAAAAAGAGATCTTTTTTGTGTGTGGGTCCCATTTGAAGGGACGAGGAGATTATTCATTTGCATAGATCTCTTCTGAATTTTGTGTTGAGCACTTGGGTCATTGTGCATTTTTTTATAACAAATATGGCAGGCAATGTAATGTCTAATGTGTTGATTCCTATCTTTGAAGGAGACAATTTTACATATTGGTGTCCTAGAATGCAAACTCTACTCAAATATAAGGATTTGTGGGAAATTATTCAAAATGGATATGTTGAGATAGCAGATGTAAATGCATGAAATGACCAGCAAAAAAGGGAATACAAAGCAAATATAAAGAAAGATAATGAAGCTTTATTCTTGATTTAGGGTGCAATCACTCAAGCTATCTTTCCTAGGATAAGTGATGCTATTCATTCCAAGCAAGCATGTAAAATATTAAGTAATGCATATCAAGGTGCACAAACTGCTGAATTGTAAACAATGAGGAAAAACTTTGAAAATGTAAAAATGACTACTAGTTAATTTGTCAATGAATTTCTAACAAAGGTAGTTCAGGTCTAGTGAGTCAAATGAAAGTACTAGGGGAAGATATAGATGAAAAGAATGTCATTGAAAATATTTTGAGAAGCTTTATTCCAAATTTTGAAGGTGTGGTTTCTATAATTGAGATATATAAGGATCTCTCAAGCATGAAAATTGATGAATTAAGTGGAATTTCGTTAACTGCTGAAGAAAGAATGAAAAGTAATGAAGAAATCTTAGAGAAATCATTTTCCTCTAAAGAAAATATAAGAGGAAAAAGAAACAAATTCTTCAAGGTTCATAGTAAATATGATGATAATAATAAGAATGAACACAAAGGTGAAACTAGCAATTCTAGAGGAAGAGGAAATTATTTCAGAGGAAGAATTAGCAACTTCAGAGGAGCTGGAAGAGGAAGAGGTGGAAGTAATGAGGGAGAAAATAGTAAAAGGAATGTACAATGCTTTCATTGCAATAAGTTTGGACATTATGCTTCAGAATGTTGGAGTAAACAAGGTGAAATAGAAAAGAGAAGTGCTCATAGCACTACTGAAGATAAACACAATTTGTTTATTTCTTGCTTCAATACAAGTGCAGGTGAAAATAATGTGTGGTATATAAACTTTGGATGTTCTTCACATATGACATCTAATGAGCATCTATTTGTTAACTTGGATCAAAAACATCAAAGTATAGTAGTACTAGGAGATAATAATTCTCATGGAAGCAAAGGTAAGGGTACTATTGCAGTTACAACCAAACATAGTAAAGTGAAGCATATCATTGAAACACTATTGGTCCCAGCACTCAAAAAGAATTTGTTGTCTATTGGACAAATGTTAGAGCAAAATTATCAAGTGACTTTTGATAAAAATGAGTGCATAATAAGAGATAAATCAAACAAGAATGTAGTTATTGCAAGAGCAAAAATGACAGGTGATAGGACGTTTCCACTTCATTTTACTCATGGGAACCAAGCGCTAAGGTCTAGTGAAATGAGTGAAAGTAAAATTTGGCATAAAAGATATGGTCACCTCAGTTTTAATGGTTTGATTTTACTCAAAAGATTAAAATGGTTGAAGGTCTACCATCCATTGAAGACACAAAATAGGTATGTGAAAAATGTATTGTTGGCAAACAACATAGGATATAATTTCCTATTGGAAAATCCAGTAGAGCTAAAAAACATCTCGAGATAATCTATACAGATTTGTGTGCTCCTATGGAAACACCTTCTTTGAACAAATCCAAGTATTTTCTAACCTTCATTGATGATTACTCAAGAAAAACTTGGGTGTATTATTTGGTTTCAAAATCAGAAGTATTTAGAAAATTTGTAGAGTTCAAGAATTTGGTTGAGAAACAAAGTGGTAAGTATATCAAAGTGATAAGGTCAGAAAATGGAGGTGAGTACAAGTCAAATCAATTTATTGATTTTTGCAAAAATCATGGAATCAAGAGAGATTTCACTACTTCCTACAGTCCACAACAAAATGGAGTTGCTGAAAGGAAAAATAAGACAATTGTTGAAATGGAAAGAAGTATGTTGAAAGAGAAAACTTTGAATAAAAGTTTTTGGGCAGAAGCAATATACACAACAGTGTATCTTCTAAACATAAGTCCTACAAAATTGGTTAAGGGAATGACTCCTGAGCAAGCATGGTCTGGGGTAAATCCAAGTGTTGATCACTTCAAAGTATTTGGATGTGTTTCTTATGCACACATACCAATATAAAAAAGGTCTAAGTTAGATGATAAAGGCCTTAAATGCATTTTTAATGGTTATGGAACTGAAAATAAAACTTGTGATAAGCAGAGATGTGGTATTCAATGAACTAACATAATATACCAAAGAAAATGAAATAAAAGGAAAAGAGACAGTAATTGATGAGATTGAAGAGGAGGAAGAAGAAGATGAACCTGAATCATCTAGTGCAGGAGCAAAAAAATATCAAAAATAGCAAAGAAGAACATAAAAGAATCATCCATAAACTCTTATGTTAGATTCAATTTTTAAAAAAATGACAACAAGGTCGCAAGAAAAAGTGAATTTTGCACTAATGTCTCAAGTCATGGCAAATAATGAGGCACAAACATTTGAACAAGCTCAAGAAAAAGAAGAGTGGGTTGAATCAATGAACAATGAAATAGAAATAATTGATAAGAATGATACATGGGATTTGGTTCAATTACCTCCTGGCAAGGAAATTATTGGTACAAGATGGGTGTACAAAACAAAGTATAAATCTGATGGAAGCATTAATAAGCATAAGGCTATATTGTTAGCCAAAGGGTACACTCAATAGGAAGGTATTGATTATACTAAGACATTTGCACCTGTAGCACAAATGGATACTATCAAATTGGTTTTGGCATTGGAAACTCAGCAGAGTTGGACAATTTATCAAATGGATGTGAAGAGTGCTTTGTTGAATGGATATATTGATGAGGAAGTGTATGTTTCACAGCCTAAAGGTTTTGAAATAGGTCTTCTAAAGAACATTATGTTTTCAAATTAAATAAGGCCTTGTATGGTCTCAAACAAGCACCAAGAGCATGGTATTCAAGGATAAAATCCTTCCTACAATAGAAAGGTTTTTCAAGAAATCAATCAGATCCAAGTCTCTATATCAAAAAATCAGATAAGGATATTTTTATCTTATTTCTCTATGTTGATGATCATATCTACACAGGGAATAATCCATCTTTATTTGCAGAGTTTAGAGCAACCATGATTACTGAGTTTGAAATGACAGATTTGGGACAAATGCACTACTTTCTTGGTATAGAAGGATGGAAAAATAAAGATGAAATATTTATGTATCAGAAAAAATATGCCTCAGATATCCTACAAAAATTTCAGATGTAGAGTTGAAAACCAGTTGCAACACCTATTGAAGTTGGACTAAAATTGTCTACTTTAGACATGTCAGATCCAGTGAACCCCACTCTATACAAACAGTTGATTAGAAGTTTGATCTACTTAACTACTACTCATCCAGATATCACATATGTAGTGATTTTGGCCTCTAGGTTCATTTAATAACCTAAGGAAACACATTGGAGTGTAGCTAAGAGGATTCTTAGATATGTTAGAGGGACATTGAGTTATGGTCTTAAATTTTAGCATTCAGAGGATAGTAGATTGGTTGGCTATACAGGTTCAGATTGGGCAGGTTCTACAGATGATAGGAATTCTACTTCTAGCTACACTTTTAGCCTTGGTTATGTAGTATTCTCTTGGAATTCCAAGAAACAACCAACAATATCACTTTCTACAGTAGAGGCAAAATATAAAGTTGCAACATTAGCAACTTGTCAAACTGTATGGTTTAGAAGACTACTAGAAGACTTACACCAAATTCAGAATGAACCTACCTTGTTGTACTATGACAACAAGAGTTCTATTCAAATGACAAAGACCAATATTTCAAAGTAGAACCAAACATATTGAGATACAACATCACTATATCAGGGAGTTGGTTCAACAAGGCTTGATTGAAATTGTGTACTGCAGTACAAAAGATCAGATTGGAGATATCTTCACAAAGGATCTAGCTCGTGAAAGGTTCTAGAAGCTTAGAGATTTACTTCATGTTATTTCCAATGGTCATTATGGGGGAGAATGACAACACTAATTCCCATTGGCAACCTTTCTTGACTTTGGCCTCCTTTCTAGAATACTTGCAGTCTTTCTTGACTATGCAGTCCCATATTAAATATATGGTTGTGTATATTTATGTTTGTAGTTTATAGTTTTAGATCTTTAATATTACGGTTGTAATATTGGTGAATATGGTCAAATACCATAATGTAACCTCTCTTTAAATTTTCTATATAATGGATGCCCTTGCTCTTATTTCTCTAAGGCAATTTGGGCTTTTGCATATTTCTTTGTTTTATGATCAACAGATCATTGATTCAGTTGCCTTCATGGCTCCAGACCACCCCCCAATAGTCCTCCTAGTTCTATTCTAATATCTCCTAGGATTTCCCCATGAAATTATGTGGTTAACATGCACATTGTAACACCACTATCTGCACCAACGACTTTGAAAGATGGTTTCTCCACTTTTCCATAATTTTTATCACAACCTTTGGTATTTGAATTAATACCATCCTCATTAATATCATTCTACCTCTTGTCGATTCCATCATTCTTACCTTCCATGAGATCATACAAGGAATTAATGTAATGCTGGTATCTAGGGGCCAAACCCATGGGAATAGTTTGCATGGATAGGGCTATCACATGCAAGGGGTAACACCAAGGTTTGAAAGGGATGCACAAAAAAACCATGAACTAGACTAAAACAATCCCTAGGAAAAAGAAGAAGATGAAAACATAATAAAAGCAAGAAAAACAAAGGACACAACGTAGTAGACATATAACACGCATACACAACAAGTTGTAGGCATGATCTTCGAGGAATATGGAGTCTTTGTTCACCTTTCACAGAGCTCATGAAAATGATACTCCCCCCTAGCCACCACATTTGTTGAAAACAAGATCTAAGCTTAAAAAGCCACCAATGTTTCAAAAACCTAATCAATTCTATGTAGAAAGAGTTTTTCATATACATCAAACTAAGCTTTTCTTTATTGAGGATGAAGTTTAAGCTGAAAACATTAAATAAAACTCTCTCTCTCTCTCTCTCTCTCTCTCTCTCTCTCTCTCTCTCTCTCTCTCTCTCTCTCTCTCTCAATGTGACTAGCATCCAAGATAAAGGTCCTAATGGTACTCCAATAAAATTAATCAACTCTATGCAGATAGTTATCCCATTCTTTATTGAAAATTAGAAGCAAAAATCACAAAGGATAATTCAAACTCCCAAGTAAGCCCAAATTTACTTATTTCACAAGACTCCTAAAGGATGAGCTAAACATGGCTAGACTTTGCAAGACTAAACTAAAATCAGCTAGAATGGTGAGCGAAAAAGCTCATGATAAACTTAAGTCACAAGATTAAAACTCGATCAAAATGCTTACCTATTTTTGCTCAATTCAAAATGGTAGGTAAAGGCACTAGCAGTGTGTCTAATCTTTTAGCATTACTTGGATTTCAATGAAGATTAACTTCTATGAAGTTGAAATAAAAATAATTTTTTGTGGAATTCCTTTCAGAGTATGATTTTTAAAATTCCTCAATTCTCATACAATTCAGATTCATTTAAATTAGACTCATATTTTCACATAGGTCCTATAAAATGGTAATCTAGTCTGGATTCAATCTTAGTCTTGCAACCATGGATCTAACCTAAACACTCATTGACCAATTCCTTCAAGAATGGAAATCATAGTATGTAATTTCAAATAAAAACAACCACAAAAATGTCCACTTGTTTAAATCAAGCATATAGTATTGGATATAATTGAAGAATCCATTCTATATCAGAGATTTGCAGGTTGTCAATAGACCTGCAAATAACACACATTGTCAAGTTTTACAGAAACTAAATTGGTAGAGCTGGAATATCGTAGCAATAATTGACTACTCACAAATAATTGGTGCAACAATCAATGTCAAGTCTAGAAGCCACTGTGCAAAGATCATACTCAATTGCAGGTCTGATATTCAACTGCTTGTTGGTCAAAACAACTACAAATTCTTCCAACACCTTCCCAAAACATCAAAGAATGCGTCCCAACATTACCCACTATAAACACACACCACCAACACCAGCAAACAACAACAATAGAGCAAAGAAATGCTGGGAATCACACCCAACAGATCATGATAGGTCTACAAGAGGCACAACCTGCACTTGGTTGTACTTTTCATGCTAGAAACCACTCATAGTCTTTCAAACTCACATGCCTTGGAAAAAAATAAACATCAATAGGAACATCTAGCATATACTAATCAATACCATTAATATTGGAGGTTAAACAAGGGCATCAATTGGACATAAATGTTATATGTTAAGGTTCTATAATATATATACATGTTTTTCACACACACACACACACACACACACACACACACACACACACATATTTTATCCATGGATTCATATGAATATTTGAAATAATTCCCTATATATTTTAAATTTTTCCTATATTTAATATAGAACTCCCCTTTGTCTTCTCTTAACCATCTCTAAAAATGACAATAAAATAAAATAATATCACCATTTCCAAAATGCATCCAAGTGTCCCTATCGCAAAAATTGAGGGTAACATAGGTTGAAATCAAGACACTTGAAAAAACTCTCAACTATTATTATTATTCTTCTTTTTCTTCTACTAACTTTTAAAAAAATAAACATTGTGTCATATAGGACGGATACTTTTAGTATGAACAAAAAGGGTATGAAAAACCATGGTTTAATCAAAGCACTCATCATCACTTTTTCCTCCTTTTATAACATTTTCCGCCTCACTATCAAACACAAGAAAGGGAATTTCTGGTGGGTAGCTAAGGAAGGTAGGAGGAAGGTGCTTGAGGAATATCAATTTCAATTGTATTGGTCATTTGTAACATTATTTCATCTACATAAACCTCTTCCTAGTAAACTCTAATAAATGCATTTATTCACAGCTTTGAAACATTAATGACTGAATAAATGTTCATAAAAGACATTCTGGGACAAAATAGAAACTCATTTCTAAATCGCAACAATAGTTGCCTGTCCTTTTTTACTGTTTATATAAGTGAAATCAAATAATGAGAGGACCACACTTCCCTTCAATCAGATGTACGTATCCATCCACTGTGTATAGCAAAAAATCCAGCATTGTTTACGTTTGCTGGAAACTCCATTTGTATAAAGACAAAGGAAGCATTCCAAAAAGTACCTTCATTGCTAGAAACTCCACATGGAATATGTGGGCAGGAGAATCTTACTTGTACACCATTAAAAATCTCATGACGTGCATTATTTTTTTGGCACTTGTAAATGACATGAATGGTCAGTAAAAAAATGTCTTCAATAAAAGATATTAAGGGTTTTTAAAATTTAAAATTTGAATAATAAGATATAATAAGATGGAAATGAAATAATAATTAGAAATAGAAAAGACCGTCGGTGATTATTTATTTAAAGTTTATATATGTGTGGAGTACTTATAATCATAATTTTGAATAGAAAATTAAAATCAAATAAATCAAGGAAAATTAAAGGTAAAATTTCAATTGTAGTTTTTTTATAAGGGATGGATCTATTATTTAATTAATTTAATTTAATTTTTTTTTTTTTTTAACAAGGGGGTATCCCCGCGACCTAGCCCAGCGACCAGCAACCCAGATCTTGGGTACTTGTGCGAGCTAGGGCAAAACTAATCCCCCCTGGGTGAGACCACAGGCTCAAAATCTGGTCCCACCAGATAAATTCGGAGGGAGTTTCGAACCCGAAACCATGAGGGTAACTTATCTAGCATATAATTGCATATTATGTATTTTTGTATATAGTTGTGCTTATACACCTAACCTTGTTTGCAACTAAGTCTATACTTAGTCTTATATTTATGCATCTATAACCCAATTTAATTACCTTATCTATATTATTTGTCATGATTTCAATCTTAAACCTCTTAATTGCACAATCAAACCAAATATTTAGGAAATTAACCCCTTTACACTTTGTCTCTAGCTAGCTTTGTACAAATCTTCATGTTAGAGTATTTATTATATTCACTTCTTATAATATAATTAACTACTTATCATCTAAAACTAATTGTTTGCTATCATAGAAACATCCTAGCACAAGTATATCACCTAACAATTACTTTAAATTTATGTCTATGTTTGAAAATCATTTTCTATCAAAGTATTTTTAGATACTCCCAATTTGAAAAAAAAAAAACAAAAAACTTGAGAATGTAATTTAGAAAAAATTATTGTGTTATAGTCTACTTAAAAAGAATGGGAGAGAAAATCCTTGCATCATCAATGCTAATCTTTCTTGCATCAATAATATCTAAAAAATATGAAAGACAACTTGACATATAGATCTCATTTTTATTATAATTAACATATTTTTTTGTTACAAGTCTAATAAACCTTTTTTTTTTATAACCCTAAGATATCCCCCGGACGGAACATCCAGTTAAATTATATATAATACACATATTATTTCCTTTTTAATACTACATTGTAAATAAAATATTAGCATATTCACAAATATAAATATTTATTTTTATAATGTTCAAAAAATTACTATTAAGATGTATCACAAATAAAGATTTATTTAAAAAAAATATTACTATTTTAATAATTAAAGTAGACATTTTTTTTCCCTATTACAATTCAAACTCTATGTATGAATTTAGAGCAAATTTAGAATATTTTTTTGTCTACATCAAGTACTTATTTAATAAGTTTACTTATAATAAGAGGATTATTTAAATATCTAAGTAGTTAATAAGTGTATTTGTCTAATTTGAAATAAAATACTTAAATATTTTCACTTAGTTAATATTTGATTACATTACTTATTTGTCACATCTATTTAGTCAAAATCACCTCTATTCAAATTAGATGGAGTCAATTCATCTATCTATTATAATTGAGAAAGGCTTGTAAATTTAGGCTTCACACATAATTTTATTGCTTTATTATATTAATGCTGAATATTTATAATTTTTGTTACATAAATTTGAATATATTTAATAATATAAATTCTAATATATACATACATATCATTTATTGATAACTTGTGTATCTAAACACTCAATAAGCCCTCTAGTAAATTTGTAAAGGACAAATATATATCATATTAAAATTCATCTTGAGAAAAATGACTATATCTTATATCAATAAAAATTTCTTTTCTATATATATATCAAATTTATCATTAGTTTTAATATCAAATACTAATTCATATTAGTAAAACATTAATAACTACTACTTCCTAATTATTTATAAATTTTACTAATAATTTTTACAATTTCATAGAATAAATTCTTTAAAATACTATGATCAGTGTGACACACACCTATCCATTTCAGTTATAACAGGACAAATAGAAAAACAAAAAATTAAAAATCTATTGAAGCTCATCATCATCAAAGCTGAGTCATGACTCATTACAAACAATGGTGTCATTAAGCAGTAGCATGCTCCTACTTTCATCATCCATGTGTAGTTGCCTCCAATGTAAGTTATGATTGCATCAATACTACAAAGCTTCCTTTGTCTATTACTTAGGATATTGTAAAAGTTGTTTTTTTTTTTTAACTTTTTGAAGACAATGGATAGACATGCCCTCCTTAGATTACAGGTGTAGCCGTTACAATCTTGTCGATAGTAATTGAAAGCTTTTAGTTGTACTTGAAGGTACTAAAACATTTGTAGTAAAGTACAAAATGAACTTCCATACTTATGCCTCAAGCAACTTCCTCCCACCTTCGTTGGGCTATTCTTAACCACTAAGAAATTCTTCGTAGAATTTCCTTTTTTCTCGAGTACAAACTATATAGGAGAAAATTAAAATGGTAAAATTCAAGCATGCATATATGAACTTTGCGTTTGATGAGTATTAGAGAGCTATAAAAAAAAAATTCATTAATATTTGATGTATTAGTTAAAACTTATGCATTCAAGGTTTATCTTTTTGCAAATGGATAACAACACGTATTCTAATCTTCAATAAATTTTTTTATTAGAATTAGATATATTGTAGAATTTGGTTGTTGCATTTACCATAAAGCTTATTGAATTGAAACTAGTTGAAGGTTAGGAACTTGGTATCCTTGATAAGACTTTTTTGGTTAGGATATTGTTGTAGCTGTAAAGCTTGGATAATTGTTGTTTTAGGTCTAGGAAGGGGCACAACTTCTTGTTTTTGGAGGACATTCAATTCATTGCTTACAATTGGAAGAAGATTCTTTATTTCCTCCAACTATTTTGCATTTTGGAAATTAAATTGTGAGGATTCAAGACAAGCGTTAAAGTGGTTTGAGGTGTCTGATTTGGACAACAATAGATATTGATAAACATGTGTTGTAGGTCTAAAAATTAACTTTTCTATTTGAATAAAAAAAAAAATTCTCCTCAGAGTACCCATAGATTGAAGTATCATTGTTTCAGAATTAAAGATATTTAAGAAGTTTAAGAATACTATCTATGAATAAGATTCATCCTAACGAGAATTCGGTTCAATTTTTATGTAATTTATTGTTAAAATTAGAGATTCATTAGTAATCTATTGATACTAATCAATTATTCAAACATAGAGATATGATCTCATTTTTCTCTAAATATACCATGCAACTTTTCACTAAACTCATTCTATGATATTATAAAATTAAGAACGAGACTGATATACTAATCTAAAGCTTTTATGTACCTTATTTCCATATCTTTTTATGTACCTTATTTCCATATCTTTTTATGTTATGATTGACAATATCCTGCAAATTTATTACCATGAGTTATTGAAAATTCTGTCAAATGTTTCATCAAAAGGCTTTTTTAATTAAATGGAAATTGAATGTTTGAAAAGTACCTACGAGGTGAAATTCTGAGAACAAAGATCCTGCTCCAAAAATACCACCCTATCAAAAATGATGTGAAGATGCCCTAGAGGAAGTTGGCGTCAAAAGTCATTTGTGGGGTTCAAGTGATTTCTCTCAAACTCCAAGGAGTGCACCGCGTGATACCTGTCAAGGAGCCTTGTGGACAAAATCAAACATAAGGACTAGAGGAAGATAACAATGCAAAAAGCAGGCCCACTTGGTGGGCTATGTGGACTAATGGCGAAGCCTGGCAGTGAAAAGATAATGTGGATTATCGTTAGATGAAGGCTGAGATGGCACAATCAAATCATGATATGTACATCTCTAAACTTTACAACATGTGAAACTGTCCGAGCCCACTAACAAACTACAAAATCCACGGGTGTGGTTTTGTAATCTTGTCCTTAATAATTCAAAGCTTTTGTATATACTTGCACGTACTAAAATGTTCAACTAAAGTACAAAATAATATAAGGTAAGTGTTGGAAGGTCTGTTGTTTAAGGAGAGTTTAATTTCATCTATGAGTTTCATTTGTTATTATATATAAAGTCTATATTGATGCTCTAAACATCTTTTAGAGAAAGAGAAATAGAAAAAAATGGTAATGAAACTCATCAAAACCTTCTTGTCATTGAGCAATATATATTTCACTACGGTAGTGCAGAGTTTTGAGTAATGTACTCTCCTACATCCCACCCTCATCTTCCATGTGGAGTTTCCTGCAATGAAGGTTACAATTGCATCAATTCTACGAAGCTTCCTTTGTCTATTACTTATAAATCTGGCAAAGTTGTTTGTCTTTGTTGAAAACAAATAACTGCAAGTATTTATTTGCATTAGCACGCACTTCAAACTTTGAGTAAAATAAAACACGATCTTTACCCTTCCTTTAAGGAGTTGATGTTTTTGTTGTCATTGAGCTCTAGCTACATGCACTCGTTATGATTCTAGTAATAATGAACAAGCCATTGTAATTAGAGCTTTGATACATTGAACTAGTAAAACATATATTTTAATTAATATATACAAATGACAGAGATCATGACGTATAAAACTGAAACTGGTATATCTCAAGCAGCTTCCTCCCACCTTCCTAAGTGTATTCTCATCCACTGAAAACTGCCGCCTCCTATTCTTTTCTCACCAGATTTTTTCTCTTGAAATGTTATATAATAGTAGAGAGACTCATCGAGGAATAGGAAGGCTAAGAGCAGTTGATAGCAGTGGAGAAGGATACTTGTTAAGTTTGCAGAATAGGAGAAGCAATTTAGGAATTTATCAAAGATGTCTTCAATGTTGGAAGTTAGGAACTTATCAAACATTTGCTCAATGTTGGATGTTGATGAGTCCATCATTGATGGGTGTTGGTATTATGGTTCTCTCTTCAGTCCAAACAAGGGTAATAATCTTGATGCACTTTTCAGTGTCAGCCTAGGTCATAATGATATTACTGATGTTGGTCATGGCATTGCTGAAGATGATGAGAAGTGCCAGCAATCCATTGCAATGAATAAAGAGATATTGAAAGAAGAAAGTATTAATGGTAATATTCCATGTTTTGAGTCAAGATATTCTGATTCAGGTAGAATCTCTGGGGAAGATGCAGAAAAGAAGGCTGAGTGTCTTGCAAGTATGTTTAGAGCATTGGATGAAGATGGTGATGGAAGAGTCAGTTCGGATGAGATAGTGATATTTTTGGAGAGATTAAGTCTGGAAATGCCAAAGGAGGAGGTGGAATTAGCTGTGAGATCAGTGTCTACATGTGGTGATGATTTTCTCACTGCAATTGAGTTTGGTGAATTTTATAGAACCTTATTTGCAGACAAGGATGAGGATGTTGAAAATGTGAAAGTTGAGGAGAAGGCAATCTGTGAGGCATTTAATGTGTTTGATCAAAATGGAGATGGGTTTATCAGTGCAATGGAGTTGGCTGATGTTCTCTCCAGATTGGGTTTTGTGGAGGGGAAAGATTTGACATGCTGTGAGAGCATGATTGAGGGTGTAGATTACAATGGAGATGGGTTTGTGGATATTCATGAGTTTAGGCATTTAATCACCAGAACTTCTTCTGCTTCTCATCCCTGTCTTCAATGTGTTGCTGCAGTCTAATGGCGCACAATATTTTATGGCTAGAATAAATGTTGTGAAGAGTTAACAATTATCAATATTTTATGGCTAGCATACATGTTGTGAAGAGTTAACAATTATCTTATGGCTATATTTTTGTAATTTAGTAATTTTGGTATTATCTCTCCAGTTTTGAATATATCGCTTCCTAGCTATTTTTGTCCTACCAGTAGCGGCATTGCTTGAAATTTGTATGATCTCTTATATATAATATGAATTTAAGAATTTTCTTCAGGTATTCAAGTTTTGCATGATGTAGCTGGAATTATTATAAACATAAAACCTTAGCATGAAAACCAGTGGAATATCTGGAAATCAATTTCACATTTGAATAATAATGGCCAAGAAACTTTTCTCTTAGTAATGCTAAAAAACCGTGTCATTCTAAAGTAACCAAAACTTTTTTTTTCAGGGCGTTTGCATTTCAAAACTATGGCAAATGGGCCGCCGCCATTCTGATGGGGCCTGACACACTTGGTCTAATTACAGGGCTTCTTTTGACAGAATTCATAAAAAGCTTGATCGTGCCATGATCTCGGCTCAATCTTTTTTTTCCTTCTCTGATAAGCAAGCCTTACCTGTCCTTCCTCTTGTTGATGTGACCTTGTCAGACCACTATCCCATCCAATTTAATATTGTTTGG
>MU223095.1:63143-111292 GCA_018584345.1 Thuja plicata | reverse complement strand
TTCAATGGTGGAATGACGCCCTCAGGCCTATGACTCACTTTTTATGCATCTATGGCCGACAATTGGCCAACTGTCGTCATAGAGCCTATGATGCCAACACCAAAGCCTTGCGTATTGCCACCGAAGCCCTAGCTCAGGACCCATTCAATCAAGAGTTTCAATTCAATCTTGCCAAGTTACGTCATCAGAAGCAAGTGGCCGACAACCATGCTGCAAGAGGAGCCCAGATCAAAGCTCGGTTGCACTGGTTAAAGGTTGGAGATCAAGTCTCTAAAGAATTTTTTACTGCCCTCCGTCCTCGGCATACCAGTACGGGCATAGCCAGAATCTGTGAAGGTCCTTCCCTTTTCACGGAGCTTCCTGATGTTTTGCAAGCCTTTGTTCGCCATTATGAACAAGTCTTTGCTACTCAGGGTCGCTCCCTTGCCAGCGAGAAGGCTCTCAAGGATTGCATCACGGTGGTTCCTCAGTGTCTCTCCCCTGCTCAGTGGGTCTTTTGTGACCAACTGCTTTCCCTGTAGGATCTTCAAGAAGATGTGTTCACCATGGCTGATGACAAAGCCCCTGGTTGTGATGGCTTTCCCTGTGAGTTTTACAAAACCCTATGGGATGCCATCGGCCCGGATCTTCACCAGGTTTACCTAGAGGCCTTTCATACCCAATCTCTTGGGGATATCATCAATCAGGGGAATATCAAGTTCATTCCCAAGTCTGGGGATCTTGAAGATATTTGTAACTGGCGGCCCATCACTTTGCTCAATGTCTCCTACAAGATCATTGCGAAAGCTCTGGCTCTTAAGATCCGACACATGCTTCCGCAAATTGTCCGGCCTGAGAAAACAAGGTTTATTAAATCAAGATTTATTCTTGACAACATCATTGCTGTTTGGGAAGGTATGGAATGGGCTCGTAAGTCTAACCAGAAAGCCCTTTTTCTCAAAATTGATTTTTCTAAAGCCTATTATCGTATTGAATGGCATTTTATCCTTGCAATGCTTCATGCTATGGGTTTCGGCCCAAGATTTCTTCAATCTATGCAGATGCTCTTCAATGATGTCTCCGCCTACATTACCATCAATGGCCGCTAGTCTTCCACCTTCGGGCTTTTTCGTTCCATTTGCCAAGGCTGCCGTCTGGCTCCTGCTCTTTATGTGTTAGCGGCCGAAGGGTTTGGTTATTTGCTTGCTCATTCCATTTCTATGGGAACTGTTAGGGGAATCTCCTTGCTAAATTCTTCTCAACAGTTGGTCAATGGCCATTTCACCGATGATTCCTTCCTCACCCTGGCGGAGGATGAAGAGAATATCAAGGCAGCCTTGCAGTGTTTAGACACTTTCTGCTTGGCCTCTGGCTCTGCCATTCAGTGGCACAAAACCCTCTGTTACAGACAGTCAGCTCTTCCCGAGCCTCCCTGGCTTTTGCAGTTTGGCTGGACAAAAATTCAGCATGGGGAGATATTCTGGTTCTTGGGTATCCCCTTTGCATTTCAAGGCAATCCTACTAATCTATGGAATGCAGTGCTTTCTAAGATTGAAAAAAAGTTTACTTACTGGATCACAAAGCCGCTTTCCCTTGCAGGAAAATTCTAGATCTGCTCCAAAGTTCTGGCCGCTACGCATGTTTACTACTCCTCTTGTTGGGCCCCTTCCAAAGCCTCTTACAAATGGCTCGAGAAACTTCTTAGGGATTTTCTTTGGGCCTCTGGTATTGATCATCAGGGCTTTCACAGGGTCGCCTGGGAATTTTGTTGCCTTCCTAAGTCCTCTGGTGGGCTCGGTTTAATTGATGCCCAGAAGCAAGGACATGCCCTTTGTGCCAAGTGGATTGTGCGTTGCCTCACAGGTGATGAATCCTGGAAAATTCTGCTTCGGCACTGCATTTCCTCAAGATTTCCTCTTCACAAGCCTGCCTGGAAGGGGATCGGCTTTCAAACCCTTCTGGTTATGAGGGAGCCTGTTCAGATCCAGGGTACTTTTGTTGCCAAAATTATCTGGAGAGCTTGGGAGTCTATCAAGCCTTGGCTTTGGTGGGTTGGAAATGGATTTCGTGATGGTCTTTCTTTCAACCAACAGAACATTTGGTGGTCTCCTCTTTTTTCCCAGCAAGGGATTCCTCTTGCTAGAATGCAAGGAGTTAGTGCTCTTCGGTTCCACAAGCGTGGCATTCAAACCCCTAAAGATGTCTTTTCTAGAGCCACCATTAGTCTTCAATCCTAGGATGATCTTTGAGTTCAGTTTCGGCTCATCCGCCCAGATTGTCAGACTTTTGACTTGTTGGTTTCTGCCATTCTGCTTCACCTCTTGCACAAGTTGGGAATTCAGTCCATTAGACCATGGTGGAAAGACTGGAAGTGGTATCCTGCCACTCCATTCACTAGTTACAAGCTGAAACTTGGGTATTCTTGGCTTATGCCTCATTTTCCCATGATTGACTCGCTCAATCACCGCTGGCATCTTTCCTCTTTGCAGAAGAGTTGGGGGTGGAGATTTCGCATCATTTGGGATGCTGTTACTGAGCCTAAAATTGCTCATTTTTCCTGGTGTTTGTTATACTAGGGCTTACCGTTGGGAGCTAGGCTTAGGCCTATGGGGGTTCCTGACCCCAAATGCCCTTTTTGTGGTCACTCGGAGACTCTCATGCATATTTTTTGGTTTTGTCATCGTGCTCAAAGTTACTAGAATTGGATTCACGACTTTTTTGCTCCCTTCAAGCCAAAACCCTTTTCTTGGCACATGGTTCTTCTTGGTGACTCTCCCAGAATGCCTTCCCAGTTCACCCAGATTTGGCATTCCTTTCAGCTGGAAATTTTATTTACTCTGTGGAAAGATAGAAATGCTGTACTTTTTTCTCACAGTTCTCGGGATATACATGTTTCTCTTTTTGATAAAGCTTGTATTTGTAATAATGTAATGATGCAGATCCAGGTGCAAGCTGAAAAAGTGGCCTTAGAGGTTGCCCACTTACACGAGTTGCTCCAGCACTGGGGCAATGTCCCTTGCACTGTTGCCCGAGTACCTCAAGATTCTCTCTCAGCTGACCGTATGCCGCCCTGGGGGCGACGTCGTAGCCGGAGCTCCTTTGCCAGACACTCCAGGACCCTGCGACAATGGCGTCGCCGCTCCCCCTCCCCGCCTCCTTAGAGGGATGCAGGTTCTGGGTGACCTCCTGTGCTTGCTTATACTATTGTTTCTTGGCCTTCGACCTCTGCCCCTGTTAATCAGGGAAAATTCCCTCGCATGGCACTGGCTATCTTGCCCAGGCGGGAGGAAGGAGAAGTTGAAAAAGAAGATCCTGAAGATGGCTGGGCCATTCCTGATCAAGCTCCTATGTCCAATGTCTGGGGCGATTCGGATGACAAAGATCCTCCTCCCTCTTCTACTACTGCTCTCGCAGCCTGAGGGGGTCTAGTTTTATATGTTTTTTGATGAATAGCTGTTTGTTTCTGGCCTAGGTGCCGTGTGAACTTGCGGGGTGAATTTTTTCCCCTGACCCTTTTTTTGTGAATATGGTATTTTAATATTTCTATTAATAGTGAAGGCCTTTATTTATCAAAAAACTATGGCAAATAAAGAACTGATAGACTTTTAAAGTGACAAAGTGTATTTAAAAAATAGTTAATAACAATATTTGCTTCATTTAAAAGATATATTTTTTAATAAAATTCTGAATATATAGTGTGGAAGGTGAAAAGTAGTTTGAAATAGGAAATGAATAGAGATAGGATCTTAAAAGTTCTAAAAATATCAAGAAAAATATTGCTCAATTTTCAAGTACAAGAAAAATTGGTTTGGTGCAGCCTTTATAACCATCCAAAGAATATTGAGAGACCTAGAGATGCAACAATTGTTTTCTTGTTAAACTAATTATTAACAATTGCAAACCAACAAGAGTTAAAAAATCAAAAAGAAAATATGGAAAGTTCTATTTGTGACACTTATATTTGAGTGAGAACAACAAAAAATTTGGAGGAAAATTAATTATTGATGGGTGGAAATTAAAAGTTGTTAAAAAGAAAACATAGATAACTTTTTGAGATAGTATAAAAAGAGAGTTGAAGCTTAACAACAACATCTAGAAAAATAACACAACAATCCTAGAAAGTATATGTAGAACAACAACAATGATGAATAGATTAAATAGCTTCAAAAGAGCTTACATAGTGAAAGCTTCACATAGAGTACACAATTAAAACTAGAGAAAGAACATGCACAACAATAATAATAATTTAGTTGTTTGCAATCTCTGTTTGCACGTACTCAAAATGGTTGAGTATAATAAAAATTAGTTTTTATTTGAACAAAATGTATAGCAATCCAAAATATTTAGTGGCACAATATCTTATTAAAATCTAATTGATGTCAAGATATCTCCACTTATAGAAATAAAGAAATAACTCTTATCTTCAAGAGATGATAGAAGCTCACAATAGTTTTAGCTCATATATATAACAATGTGTTATTACATATCTATGTATTTTTTTGCCTGAAAATAATCTAAAATAATGTTTGGTTTAGCATTTGTCTATTTAAATTAAGATGGAAGTTTTGATATACAAAGTATAAACATCATATAGTAGTAGATTGCTGTCGTCCACAATTTGATTAAATGATGCCTACAAACCTTAAAATATTTTAGTCATAAGAAATTGTTGATCCCTTTTCACACCTTGACACTAACATTTGAATGAGATGGTTGATCATGTAGGGAAAAAAATTCATGTAGATAAATTATTTTTAATGAAATAAATGATTAATTTTCATTCACTTTCCAAACACAAAAATTATTATAAAAGAAGTCATAAAAAAATAATTAATTTTTTTATTTTAATTATAATTTGTTTATTATTTAAAAAGAAATGTTTGAAATTTGAATACAAAAATTGATATTGAGAAGAAAAGGTCAAACAAAACAAAGATATCATCTAGCTTTATAGAAAAAAACTTTAAAAATGATAAGATTAATTATTTCACTATTAGTCAAATTATTTTTGACAATAGCTTTGTTTAATAGAGTTGCATAAAGAAAAATATATAGATTATATTTTAAAATTAGTTTTTTTAAAATATAAATTATTCCATGAACAAATGAAAAATAGACAATACTCAATATACAACAAAATTACTTCCACACATTATTGTGTCCAACCAATCAACCAACGAGATAAATCTATCATAGAATCAATGAAAAGTTAAACAAGAAATAAATGTTTATACAAAGCCTTTGTACAATCCAATTTGAGTTTATGGGAACTCTCAATATATTTCTCAATTTGAGATAAACACATTTGTATAAAAAATTCCACTTGTTTCTTAACCATAGTCTTTACTTGCTTTGTTGTATTATGCTTGTCCACAGAGGCGGGGTCCATGCAGTTTGGAGTTAAGTACATAAATCCATTGCTTAAAACAAAAAGAAATAATTTTTCTTAAGTAATAGACTAAGGAAGCATCCCAGAAGTATCTCTCTAACACTTGTTAGTGTTGTTGCAGTTGACATTTTAGGAACTTCACATGGAATATGAGGATAGGAGAGAAGCTTACAACTAATCCATAGTACACAAATGGAGGCACAAAACACCAAGGCGGCTAATTGTACTATAAGGAATAGTTGTCATTAATATTTTTGCATTTATGAACATTTAACTTGTGTTTTGTTTCTTACTTTTGATTACCTTAGGGCCTGTTTGGCAGCAGGAATACCATATCCTAGATATGGGCAATTATGGAAGATGCTGACAATTCAGGAAGATGTTTATCCTCAAAATGAAATTCAGAATATGGACTGACCCGTTTGGTTCACCCGGAAGATGACTAAGAAGATGCATAAGGAATTTTAATTCTTTATTTTTTAATTTCTTTGAATATCGTGTGTATATGTGTATATATATACACACATGCACACATGTGTATATACATAAATACATGTATGTATATATACATGTGTGTATATATAGACACATGTGCATATGTGTATACATGTGTGTACATACACATGTATACACATATACACACATACACATGTGTGTGTGTATAGATGTGTCTATACACACACACACACACATATATATGTGTATATACATGTGTGTATATATACACATGTGCATATATATACACACATGTGTGTATATACATACATCTTTATAGCAATATAATATACATCTTTATAGTCATGGATTCTACAAAATATTAAATTTGGTTTGTATATACATGCACATGTGTATATATACACGCATGTATATACACACATGCATATACACACACATGTATATATATACATCCTTATAGCAATATAATATACATCTTTATAGTCACGGATCCCACAAAATATTAAATTTGGTTTTCTAAAAATTAGAATTCCCATTCCACTTATTTTGAAATTCCAATTCCACCTATTTAGGTGGAAGATGATATTCCCATTTTTTGGGCAAAATGAGAATTTCGGAATTCCAATTCCATTTTTTTCCAAGAACCCAAACATGGAATTTGGCATTATCCAGAATTAGATAATGCCAATTCCGGTCCAATTCCTGCTCCCAAACGGGCCCTTAGGTTATTTATTGTCTTTAACGAATAAGAAGAATTGTAGTATCTACAACACACACTGAAAAAGACATGAGTACTAAATGATTTATTATTATTATTTATTAAGGGTGATAAAACTACATAATTGAATCCTCATAACAATATCACAAATTATCTTTTGTAAAAAAATGATCTTATAATTGTCTTGAATTAAAATATAAGAAATCCTTTATTAAATAATTATAAGATCAATCATATATTCAATTTTTAAAAAAAATCTTAGACTTAAATAAAAAGAATGTACACTATTTATATTAAGTTCAATAATAAATTTGAAATAAATTATTCTTAATCCTCTACAGAAATTTTATTTTCTAAATATAATTGACAATTTATATTTTTTATTTTCTATTGAAAGTTAATTATTATATTTTAAAGAAATTTCTTTAATTATCAATCATTTATGTTGACATAATGGTATTACACCTTGTGTTTTGCCCCATCCATTGGAGCAATAAGTTGGGAGAACATTTTCCAAGGTTCTTGTATAAATTTACATTGGTAATAGCTTGAAAAACTTAATTGCCAAATAGATTTTGACATCTTTTTTTTGTGTCTTGAAGGTTCATCCTTTATGGTGTAGGAGCCTTTGCTTGTAGCAAGACTTGATCCCCTTGATCTTTGGTGGGCTCAATGAGAACCAAACAACTTCACCAGTGGACCAAGGGCCCATTAACAATTTTGACATCTTTTGAAGAGAATAAAATTTAGAAAATTTATTGAACATATTCAAGAAGTAGACTATTTTTATAAGATAGAAAGTCAAAAATGATTATATGTTCAAACACTTGCAATACTCATATGATTATCAAGGTATCATGTATTCTAATGTTGATGACTTATTTCAAGGTGAACACTCCTAATGGTGACCTCCCACTATTAGTTATAATGAAGTTCCTTTCATCGAGGTCCTTTAAACAAAAGTTGGCTCTTTAAACAATATATTAAATTTAACAAAAAAATCCTCCAACCTCTCATAAAATTGGATCCCTTGTTCCAAACTCAAGAACAAAGGCAATGTTCTTATTATATATTATAAGATTTCTAATAAAATTTTAAGTACTTATATTATTTTATAGTTTACCAAATGTTTTGAGACTAAAGTACAAGTGTGGAGATACAATGTATGGCATGCTTATGTGTTCCCTTCAAAATATACATTCTTAATAAGAGGTGTGGATCAAGTATGCCATGTATTATTACTTGGAACACAACCCATATTTAATAATTCAATTGAAGTAGTATTTGCATCGGTGCTTACGATTTCTAATAAAATTTGAAGTACCGGGTATATGCATGAATATAGGGGACCAAAAAGATGCCAAATATTTTTTTGGTCCCCCAAAAACAATAGCGTGTACGCCCTATAGAGCGTACGAGGTATAGGGCGCACACGTTATGGCTTGGATTTCCCGAGCCTAAGGCTTGGGCAATCAAAGCTAATAGTGTATGCACATTATAGTGAGTACGCACTATTGCACGTACGCGCTATGTAACATTAAGATAAGTTTTAAGGGAGGGAGAGAGAGAAAGTCCAACAAGCCTTGCCAGACAAATTCTAGCACTAGGACAATACATAAAATATAACATTTAAGTATAAGTTTCTTATACTTAAATTACATTTTATGTATATACTTTCAGGATGTTTGAGAGTGGTTTCAACTTCATAGGAGTTAAGATAAAGATTCTGGATTTTGAGGGTTTTTAGAAAATTTCAGACTTAGCCAATTTCAGGAATCAACACATTGTCTTCAACATGATTCTCAAGTGAATATTGATTGTAACCTTAAGCCATTGACTTGTGCATGACCATTTAAGTATTATTTCTCATTGTATTTTTTATGCTATAGTTTGTTTGGTAATTGACATGTATGTTTAACCATATTAGGAGAGAGAGAGAGAGAGAGAGAGAGAGAGAGAGAGAGAGAGAGAGAGAGAGAGAGAGAGAGATCCTTATGACCCCTTAGAACACCTTAGGACCACTTACAATACATCTTAGGGTTCATAAAGAGTCCTAGGGGGTCATAAGGTTTTCTAGGAAACATGAATGTGTCCTAGGACCCCTTAAGACCACCAACAAACCCATAGGACCCCTTACCATTCATTAGTGTATGGTAAGGGGTCCTAAGGGGTCTAAGGGGTCCTAGTGTGTCCTAGGATCCCTTAAAAACCCTTACGACCCCTAAGATGTAGAGACAGGGTTCTTCAAGGGCCCTAAGGAGTGATAAGGGCTCCTAGGATACATTACTATGTCTTAGGACTCCTTGTGACCCATTTGGACACCTTAGGACCCCTCGTCATACATCTTAGGGATTTTAAAGGGTCCTAAGGGGCCATAAGGGATTCTAGGACACGTTAATATGTCCTAGGACCCCTTAAGATGACTTACAACCCCTTATGACCCCTTAAAAACCTTTATGACCCCTAAGATTTAGAGAGAGGGGTCCTAGAGGGTCCTAAGGGGTCATAAGGGGTCCTAGGATACATTACCATGTCTTAGGACCCCTTTTGATCCCTTAGGACCTCTTACTATATATATTAGGGGCAGTAAAGGGTCACAATGGGTCATAAGGGGTCCTAGGATAAATTATTGTGTCTTAGGACCCTTTAAGACCCATTAACAACCTTTATAATCCCTATGATGTAGAGAGGGGTCTTCAATGATCCTAAGTGGTCATAAGGCATCCCAAGACACATTAATGTGTCCTAGGACTACTTATGACCCCTTACAACCCCTTACCATACATCTCAGGTGTCATAAATGGTCCAAAGGGGTCATAGGGGGTTATAGGACACATTTATGTGTCATATGACGCTTTAAGACCCCTCACAACCCCTTAGGACACACTATCATTCAATAGTGTATGGTAAGGCATCCTAAGGGGTTGTAAGGGGTCTAAGGGGTCCTAGAACACATTAATGTGTCATAAGACACCTTAGCAACCCTTATGGACCTTAATATGTAGAGAGATGGGTCTTCAATGGTCCTAAAGGGTCAAAAGGGGTCCTAGGAAACATTAATGTGTCCTAGGACCCCTTTTGACCCTTTGGAAACCTTAAGACTTCTTAGCATACATCTTAGAGGTTGTAAAGACTCTTAAGGGGTCATAAGGGTTTATAAGACACATTAATGTGTCCTAGGATCCCTTTAGAACACTTACAAACTCTCAGGACCCCTTACCATTCATTAGTGTATGGTAAGGGGTCATAGGGCACATAAATGTGTCTTAGGACCCCTTAACAACCCTTACGACACATAAGATGTAGAGAGAGGGTTCTAAAAGGTCCCTAAGGAGTCATAAGGGGTCCTGGGACAAATATTTATGTCTTAGGACCCCTTATGACCTAGTAGGACACCTTAGGAACCCTAATCATACATATTAGGGATTCTAAAGGGTCCTAAGGGGTCATAAGAGGTTATAGGACCCCTTAAGACCACTTACAACCCCTTAGGACACCTTAACAAGTCTTAGGACCCCTAAGATGCATAGAGGGATCCTAGAGGGTCCTAAGGGGTCATAAGGTGTCTTAGGACACATTACCATGTCTTAGGACCCCTTATCATCCCTTAAGACCCCTTACCATACATCAAAGGGGTCCTAAAGGGTCACAATGGGTCATAAGGGGTCCTAGGACACATTATTGTGTCTTAGGACCCCTTAAGACCCCTTAACAACCCTTACAACCCCTAATATGTAGAGAGGGATCTTAAATGATCCTATATGGTCATGAGGAATCCTAGGACACATAGGACCACTTATAATCCCATACGACCCCTTACCATACATCTTAGGTGTCGTAAAGGGTCCTAATGGGTTCTAGGACATTTTAATGTGTCATGTGACACCTTAAGACCCCTTAGAACCCCTTAGGACATATACCATTCATTAATGTATGGTAAGGTGTCCTAAGGGGTCTAAGGGGTCCTAGGACACGTTAACGTGTCAAAAGAGACCTTAAAAAACCTTATGATCCTTAAGATGTAGAGAGGGGGGTCTTCAAGGGTCCCAAAGGGTCAAAAAGGTGTCCCAAGACACATTAATATGTCCAAGGACTCCTTTTGACCCTTAGAAAACCTTAGGACCCCATACCATACATCTTAGGGGTCGTGAAGACTCTTAAGGGGTCATAAGGGGTTCTAAGATACATTAATGTGTCCTAGGATCCCTTAAGACCACTTACAAACTCTTAAGACCCCTTACCATTCATTAGTGTATAGTAAGGAGTCCTAAGGGGTCATAAGGGGTCATATGGCACATTAATGTATCTTAGGACCCCTTAACAACCCTTACGACCCATAAGATGTAGAGAGAAGGTTCTAAAAGGGCCCTAAGGATTCATAAGGGTCCTATGACAAATTATTATGTCTCAGGACCCCTTATGACCCATTATGACACCTTAGGACCCCTTATCATACATCTTAAGGATTATAAAGGGTTTAAAGGGGTCACAAGAAGTTCTAGGATACATTAATATGTCCTAGGACTCCTTAATACCACTTACAACCCCTTAAAAAGTCTTATGACCCCTAAGATGTAGAGAGAGGGGTCCTAAAGGGTTCTAAGTGGTCATAAGGGGTCCTATGACACATTAACATGTCCTAGGACCCCTTACAACACCTTACCATACATCTTAGGGGTACTAAAGAGTTGCAATGGGTCATAAGGGATCCTAGGACACATTAATATGTCCTAGGACCCCTTAAGATCCCTTAAAAACCCCTAAGATGTAGAGAGAGGTCTTTAAAGATCTTAAGTAGTCATAGGACATCATAGGACACAATAATTTGTCCTAGGACCCCTTATGACCCATTATGGCCCTTTAATGTGTCATACGACCACTTATGACCCCTTCGGACACCTTAAGACCCATTACCATACATCTTAGGTGTCATAAAGGGTCTTAAGGGGTCAATAGGGGTTCTATGACATGTTAATGTGTCATGTGACCCCTTAAGGCCACTTACAAGCCCTTAGGATTCATTATAATTCATTAGTGTATGGTAAGGGGTTATAAGGGGTCATAGGGCACATTAATGTGTCCTTGGACCCCTTATGACACCTTACAACACCTTACCATACATCTTAGGGGTCATAAGGGTTTCTAGGACACATTAATGTGTCATAGAACCCCTTAAGACCCCTTACCATACATTAATGTATGGTAAGGGGTCCTAAAGGGTGTTAGAGAGTGTTACGACACAATAATGTATCCTAAGACCCGTTAACAACCCTTACAACATCTAATATGTAGAGAGAGGGTTCCTAAAGGCTACTAAGGGGTCATAAGGGGCCCTAAGACATATTAAAGTGTCCTAGGACCTCTTAGGACCCCTTAACCTACATATTAGGGGTGCTAAAGGGTCCCAAGGGGTCGTAAGGGATCCTTGGACATATTAATATATTCCAGGACCCCTTATGACCCTGTAGGATCAATTACCATACCTTTTAAGTGTCCTAAAAGGTCATAAGGGTTCATGGAAAAGGTTATACAACACCCAAACATGCACCCATCATCCATCGGCCCATGTCCTTCATCATGCCCCATAGACAACGCGACATATCAACACCTCCAATTCAGCCATTGAGATTTGAGTAACTAGAGTTGGATGCCACAAAATTTATGATTTCTGTTGACTCCCGTAAATTGCAATTGTATGGCTTTCTATTTTTAAATTGCAATATTCTCCCTGTTATTAGTTTTTACAATTACAATATTCGGGTTTTTTTTTTTCAAATTTGTTTTTGCAGGGTTTGATAAAATGAGCTGCACCTCTGTTCTGAAACGCATTGTGCACGAATCAAGCCAATATTAAGTTTTACATTTCGTATTTAACAGAGTTTCGGTAGTAATTTATTTTTGATTGATTTGTGATAACAAAAATTCTATTTCAATGGAGTATTTTAATAGATGTCATATTGGTAATAAATTTAATCATATTTTCTCTTCTCTTCTATATTTGTGTAAATGATTTGATCTTTGGGTGAGAGAACTGCAAGCTTTGTTAACTATTTTGACAGAGAAGAAACATTTAGAATGACAAATGTGTAGTATTGAGTTGTAATGGAGGGAAGACACATTCGGGTTTTTATTGTAATGGAGGGAAGACTAAGCTGTCCTGCTACCTGCATTCATTCTTGAGCTTCACTAGATTTAAAAAAAAAAAAATTGGCTGGAGGATGGAATGAACAACATAAGTTTAACCCTATGACTTGTTGATTTCAAATGTTTTTAATTTAGCGATTGAAGAAGAATTAAGTAAAAAGCTAGGAGCATTTTATTTCTGATAAACACTCTAATAAAAGTAAAGGAAATTGAGATGGAAACGTTTTAGTATATAGCTGTATTATAGGATAAAATAAAATAATACTTTATGTATTACAATTTTGTTAATAAAATTTATCAACAATACACATTCTTATTATTGTTCAAATTTTAATTTTTGATAACTAAAATTTCAAAGTTTCTAATATTTGGAAATAAATATATAATTTTGAAATGAAAAACAAAAGTTTAGTAATAAAAATATGAATTGAACAGAAAATTTGAGACATTTAAAGAATGTAGTACATAAAATGTATAAAAGTATGAAGCAATTGTAATAGAATTTTGTGATACAACTAAATTTGTTTTCCCAGAAACATGTATAAAAATAGACAGATAAATTGATGTGGAGACTTGGAGATTAATATGTGGGTGGATCTAGAAGACGAATCCTACAATTGATCTACTAAATTGTTAAATTGATTAAAATTTTAATGCAATTTTAAATAGTTCATTTCTAGTCACTTAATTCATATCATATTTTGTCAAGAACTATTTGAATAGTCTATCTTATAGTAATGAATCCTAAACCAACTAAATCTTAAGTTTTCAAATCATTTCTTCTTCATTTACAATCATACTACTTTTTTCTTAATTCTCCCCTATTTCTAACATAAGATCCAATTAGTTTTGTTTTAAAAGAGTACTAAAAATAGAAAAAATGTATTGTAACATTTTATTACAAGTTACTTACATATAATATTCATAATTTAATATTCTAATTAAAATATATTTATTTTATTTGCATAAAATATTTTTACTTAAAATTAAAATTAATATAAATTTTAAATGATTCCAAATCAAATTAGAAGTAAAATGATATACATTATATTAGTTTTATAATAATCTAATTTCAAGGTTAAACATAAATAAAAGTTATTCTAATATATAATAATCATTTTAATAGATAAAATAATTATATTTAGTATGGAAATTACTCAATAATTATAATTCTATCCTTAAATAATATTTTCTAATTTATAATTGTTTTAATAAATAATTAAAATAACTAATTTTAATTTTAATTAAATATATAATAATTAAAATATAATTATAATTTGAATTGTAATTCTAATCTTAAGTTATAATTAGGATTAGAATAACATGCAAATTGATAGAGACAACATTTATGTATTGTGTTTTTAGTGAGATATAATATATAAAAAAATCTGACCTGCCTCCCTATATTCCCAATCTTGCCCCAACATCATACACCTTACTCTCTTTACAAGGCCAACGCACCTCATGGAAAAGGCAACCTCGAAAGTGGAAAAAGCACAAACCTCGACACAATCTTAGCCAACTTTCCAACATCGCCTCCAAACCCATAATTACTCTTAGATTTGCAGTTGTCCTCATCACGTGTCATCAAATCAACCAATCTCTCCAAAAGTTTGGTTTTGTCCTCAATGGGTCTCCTTACACCTATGTTAGATAATTTATCTGCCATCTCATTGGTGTCAACCAACATGGGTGATCTATACCTCCGGGATGTGCCTGATGATGCCCCTGATACTTCTAATGTATTGGTTCAAACGTCATGCATCCATTTCTCCCTTCTTGATTCCATTGATCACTAGCATAGAGTCCCCTTCCAAGACCAATCGCTGAATACCTAGAAATTTTCACAGACTCATTCCCAGCCACTTAGCCAACCTCGAGGGACCTGACCTGGATTCCCTTTGGAGGCCCATCAAAGTTAATTTTGATCATATTATATGTAATTCTATTAACTTTTAAAAATATTATTAATCTCTATTTTATAAACTATATTATATATATCATAATTGATTAAATATTTTCATATACAATAATATTAGAATAAAATTTATATGAATTAAAATTAAACTAAATTAATATTATTTTTTAATTTTAATTTTTAATTATAATATATATATATACATTAAACATAATTTATAATGATATAGAAAATATAAATTATTCTAAATATTATAATTACATTTATACTATTTTAATGTTAATTTTATTTAAATAAAATATTAAATAGAACTTTATTTTACAAATAACCAATAAATCTCATTTCATTAAAATATTAAATTTAACTGAGTTCTCCTATACAAATGGCTATGCATTGGGAAGGAAATCATTCAATTTACTTGAACTGCAGCTATCCAGTTGTGGATTCCATCATGACCATCATTCATGATGGGTGCAATTTTGGGTGTTGTATAGACGTTGCCAGGGTTTATAGGGGGTCCTATGACATATTAATTTGTCTTAAGACCCCTTACAACCCCTTAGGACACATTACCATTCACCAGTGTATGGTAAGGTGTCCTAAGGGGTTGTAAGGGGTCTAAGGTGTCCTAGGACACATTAATGTGTCATAAGACATGTTAACAACCCTTATGACCCTTAAGATGTAGAGAGAGGGGTCTTCAAGGGTCCTAAAGTTTCATACGAGGTCTTAGGACACATTAATGTGTTCTAGGACCCCTTTTGACCCTTAGGACACCTTATGACACCTTACCATACATATTAGGTGTCGTAAAGGGTCCTAAGGGGTCATAAGGGGTTCTAGGACACGTTAATGTGTCATATGACCCCTTAATACAACTTACAACCCCTTAAGACACCTTATGAAACCTTACCATACATCTTAGTGGTATTAAAGGGTCTTAAGGGGTCATAAGGGGTTCTAGGACATATTAATGTGTCCTAGAACCCCTTAAGACCCCTTACCATATATTAGTGTGTGGTAAGGGGCCCTAAGGGGTGTTGGATAGTGTTAGGACACAAAAATGTGTCCTAGGACACGTTAAAAACCATTACAATGTCTAGAATATATAGAGAGATGGGTCCTAAATGGTCATAAGGGGTCCTACAACACATTAATGTGTTCTAGGACCCCTTTTGACCATTATGACACCTAAGGACCCCTTACCATACATCTTAGGTATCGTAGAGGGTCCTAATGGGTCAAAATAGGTTCTAGGAAATGTTAATGTGTCATATGACCCCTTAAGACTACTTACAAGCCCTTAGGGCTCCTTACAATTAATTGGTGTATGGTAAGGGGTCCTAAGGGGCCACGGGGCTTCGAAGGGTTCTTAGGACACATTGATGTGACCTACGACCCCTTAACAACCCTTGTGACCCCTAAGATGTAGATAGAGGGATCTTCAAGGGTCTTAAGGGGTCATAAGGGGTTTTAGGACACATTAATGTATTCTAGGACCCCTTATCATCCATCTTAGGAGGTCCTAAAGGGTTGTAAGGGGTCATAACAGATCCTACAACACATTAATGTGTCTTAGGACCCCTTAAGACCCCTTACAACCCCTTATAGGACCCCTTAACATTGTTTAGTGTATGGTAAGGGGTCTTAAGGAGTCTAAGTTCCCCTGGGAGACATTATTGTGTGGACTATGACCCCTTTAAAACCCTTACAACCCATAATATGTAGAGAGAGGGGTCTTAAAGGGTCATAAGGGGTCTTAGGGAACATTAATGTGTCCTAGGACCCCTTATGACCCCTTACAATACCTTAGCATACATCTTAGGGGTATTAAAGGGTCCTAAGGTGTCAAAAGATGTTCTAGGACACATTAATGTGACTTAGGACCTCTTAAGACCACTTATGAACCCGTACCATACATTAGTGTATGGTAAGGGGTCCTAAGGGGTGTTAGGGAATCCTATTCAACTTAGTAATGTGTCCTATGACCCATTAACAACCATTACAACACCTAATATATAGAGAGATGTGTCCTAAAGGGTACTATGGGGTCCTAGGACATAGTAAAGTGTCTTATGAACCCTTAACCTATATCTTAGGGATGTTAAAGGGGCCTAAGGGGACATAAAGGGTTATAGGACCCCTTATTAACCATTAGGACCAGTTAGCATAGATCTTAAGGGTCCTAAAAGGTCATAAGACGTCGTAATATGTCACACTAATGTGTCTTAAGACCCCTTACAACCCCTTAGGACACATTAGCATTCACTAGTGTATAGTAAGGTGTCCTAAGGGGTTGTAAGGGGTGTAAGGGGTTCTACGACACATTTATGTGTCATAAGACACCTTAAAAACCCTTATGACTCTTGATATGTAGAGAGAGGGGTATTCAAGGGTTAGAAGGAGTCCTAGGACACATTAATGTGTCCTAGGACCCCTTTTGACCCTTAGGAAACCTTAGGACCCCTTACCATATATATTAGGGGTCATAAAGGCTCTTAAGGGGTCATAAGGGGTTCTAAGACACATTAATGTGTCCTAAGATCCCTTAAGACCACTTACTAACTCTTATGACCCATTACCATTCATTATTGTATGGTAAGGGGTCCTAAGGGGTCATAGGGAACATTAATGTGAGGACCCCTTATCAACCCTTATGACCCCTAAGATGTAGAGAGAGGGGTCTTTAAGGGTTGTAAGGGGTGATAATGGGTCGTAGAACACATTAATATGTCCTAAAACTCCTTATGACCCCCTAAGACACATTACGACCCCTTATTATACATATCAGGGATCTTAAAGTGTCCTAAGGAGTCATAAGGGGTTATAGGACACCTTAATGTGTCATAGAACATCATAATACCCCTTATGAAATGTTATCATACATTAGTGTATGGTAAGGGGTCCTAAGGGGTCTTAAGAGGTCCTAGGACACAATGATGTGTTCTAGGTGAAGTTAACAACTCTTATGACACCTAAGATGTAGGGAGAGGAATCCTAAATCATACTAAGGGGTAATTAGGTGTCCTAGGACCCCTTATGACCCATTTTTATACATCTTAGGTGTGTTAAAGGGTCATAAAGGGTTTTAGAACAAATTAATGTGTCAAAGGACCCCTTAATACCCATTACGACCCCTTAAGACCCATTAACATATATTAGTGTATGGTAAGGGGTCTTAAAGGGTCCTACAACATAGTAATGTGTCCTAGGACCCCTTAGGACCCCTAAGGACCCCTTACAATCCATTATTTTATTGTAAGGGGTCGTAAGGTGTCTTAATGGTGCAGGAGCATACCTAGGATAACCTCCATAGTTGTAATGTTTTTCCTTGTACTTTACATTGGCCAAGTAAAGGTGTTGTGTTTAGTAGACCTTAGAAGGTCATTGCATTGTGGACTAGGTGAGTTAGTCATTAGGACTAAGGTCACTAAAATAGTCATTGTTAGTAGCTTTTTAATTTTATTAGGCTTAGAAGCTTAGTGATGGATTTGAGCTTTGAATGTGTCCTAAAAACATAAATGTTTTCATAGAGATGCTTGGAGGCCATTAATTAAGTTTCTTCCTTGAAATATAGAGGTTAGAGGTCCTAAGAATTAGGAAGTTGGCATAATGGCAAAGATGCCAAAAATTATTACATTGTTGTCATGACAACATTTGCAATTATTGCAAATGTTGCATGCAACTCAGTTACTTAGGATCCCCCCATAATATATGAGTGGGAGATCGACCAACAGGCCCTAGAAATATGGAACATGGCATCTAATGTATGGAGAGGATCGAATCTAAGCAGGATTTTTTCATTGTAACAAGTTTTGAATAGTGAATATAGCTCTGCAACTCTAATTTTGTGAAGAAACTGAGCTTTTCAGTGTGACAGTGCCATAATATGGATTGAATGCTTTGAATTAGTGATTTTTTTGTGTTCATAGGATAGTTCTAAGACTTTTCATTTTCGTAAGTAAGTTGATAGGAGTTAATCTAAGGTCTTAAACAAATTATTTTCAGTCTAGAGTGTCCATTGGTCCTGTCCTTACCAGTTTGTCATTTCATGGCTCCCCCATGAAATATAACCATGGGATCTTCCTAAGGCTAGATGGATATGTTAGGGGAGTCATTGGTCTATACATATGTAGAGTTAGGAGTCTTGTGGAGTCGATTTTCTATTTTTAGTACCAAGCCCTAGGCAAATTGATAGTGCCCAGTTAGAGGTTTGGAGGTGAAGAACTTAGCATTTCATGCGGGGAAGGAAAGTACAGTATGGGAAAAGTGTCGTACTAGGTGTGATATGACCTAATCTTTCCCTATTGAGAGATTTGTGAACTCACCAATCCATTTGGTTGAGATTTGAGAAAAAAATCAGTAAGGTCCTACTAATTAGGCCTATTAGCCCTATTGGTCCTAGATAATAGGAACCCTGTGTACGGAGGGATTAGGAGACTAAAACTTTCAAAATCCTTTGTAAAATTCAAAAGGGTATTTGAATGTGGGATTATTTTTTGAAGTTCTTTGGAAAGTTTTAGAAAGAGTTGGGAAAAGTTCTCTAAAAAAGGCTACAAGGAATTAGGCCTAATTAGGCTTCTTGGGGTCTAAAGCTTGAACTTGACTAAAAATGGCTAGGAGATCCTTCAAAATGGAGTCAAATGGAAACATATGGAAGGTTTCCAACATGTTTAGTATCCCTGCAATGATAGTGAATGCTAGTGTGGAGTTGGCACTTAGATCCTTCTAAGTGTAGGAGAAGAAGTGAAGAATCTACATGGTGTTAGTCTTTCAAGGTGAAGCACAAAGTGTTGGGATCTTGGAGAGGAGATAGAGAAGGACTTAGTTAATCATCTAAGCCTTTGGAAGATCCTAGTGAAGATTAGGATTCTAATAAAGACAAGCTAGGTCTCTTGATAGATGTGCAAGCAAGCCTTGGAATACATACATCATATTGGTATCAGAGCTTGATTAAGATCAAGCTTGTGGTGGATATTTCAACCTACTGAATCAGTGGGAGAGAATACACCAATGGGATCAGTAGAAGATAAAACCATGGTGACTAACACTGAGTTAGCCAAAAATGTGGAAGAACAAGAAGAAGATAATAAGTTGCTAAGAGAAAGATTGTCTCAAATGGAGCAACTCTTGGGTGAAGTCCAATACAAAGCTGATAAAGTGAAGGATAAGATAGAATAGAAGGAAGAAGAAGAAGCAAGGGAAAAGGACTAGAATTGGAGGAGGAAGCTCCAACACCTGACCCTGTTATTGCTAAAGAACCCTTCTTGAAAGAATTAAAGGCCTTAAGTGGCAAAGCTTTGGAGGGTGTACCACTATCTAGTGGACAAATGGATCCAGATTCAGTTGTGGATTGTGTTGAAAGTAGAGAAAATCATTTTGAATGTGATGGTATAATAGAGGCCCAAAAAGTGAATGTGGCCAAATCTAGGTTGAGAGGCTCAGCCCTCACATGGTGGAAGTTTGTTCAAACTAAAAGGGAAAAAGAAGGAAGGAGTCCTATAGTCACATGGAAGGGAATGGTGACCAAGATAAAGTAGACTTACTTGCTTGATGATTATGAGGTTTAGTTGCATAGAAGAAGACACAATCTCAGACAGAAAGATTTGGATGTCGAAGCATACACCGAAGAATTCCAAAAGTTGTGTTTAAGATCACAAGTGGTGGAGGATGAAAGCATCAAACTAGCAAGGTATTTGAATGGAATCAAGTGGTCTATTCAAGAAGACATGAGTCTTGTGAACTTCAAAACCATCTACAAATGTTATCAAATGGCCTTGAAAATAGAGGAGAAAGGCAAAAGCAAAAAAGAACAAACCTCCAAAGAAAGAGGTAGAGGAAGGGATAGTAGAGGACCAAGAGGTGGCTATGGTGGAAGGAGTTCAGAATCAAGGACCCAAGGAGAAGTTAGATACACTGAGAAACAAGAGGGAAGATCTAGTAGAGGTAGTAGAGGAAGGAACTCTAATTTTAGAGGAAGAAGTGGTGGACAAAGAAGAGGCAATTACCTTGCCAATATGAAATGTTATCATTGCAATAAAATGGGACACCCTGCCTATAGGTGTCCAGAGAAGGGTAGTACTTCTCAAGGAGGTAACAAAAGGACTAATCTAGTTCATGAGGAGAAAAATGGAGTAGAGACACACCCTGAGGTACCATTAAATTTAGAAGAAGGTGAGAACCTCATGATGAGGAGAACATTGATCAAGGAGTCAGTTAAAGAAGAGCCAAGCCAAAGAAGGTCCCTATATAGAATTAAATGCAAGGTGATGGGCAACTGTGTAGAGTCATTATTGACTCAGGGTCTACTGACAACATTGTGTCAGAGAAGCAGTCAACAAGCTAAGCATGACAAGGATACCCCACACCCATCCTTACAAGGTCACATGGATCAATAAGGGACAACGTGTCTTAGTAAATGAGTAGGATTGGGTGGATTTTTCTATAGGGAGATATAAGGACAAGGTTCTATGTGTGTTTCCAATGGATGCATGTCACTTTCTCCTAGGCAGGCCATGGCAATTTGACCGCCAAGCTATCCATGATGGGGTGAAGAACTCCTATACATTCAAGAAGGACAAAGTAACTTTCAAAATTCAATCACTGTTAGAGGATGCAGAGGTGAAGACAATAGGTCCTAATGTGCTCATGGTTGGTGAAAAAGATTTCTTAGAAGCCATGGAAGAAGGAGAAGGAGTTGGCTATGCATTGGATCTAAGGCCAAGAGAAGAAAATGGAGGCAAGGTAGACAAGAAGCCATAATTACCTAAGGAGATACAAAGCATGTTGCAGACTTATGAAGGTATAGTAAGTGATGGACAACCATTAGTATTACCCCCTAAAAGAGCCATAAGTCATAGGATAGACCTTATACTAGGAGCTACCCTACCTAATAAAGTAGCCTCATAGATGACCCCTCAACAAAATGAGGAGATTGCTAGAAAAATAGAAGAACTCCTAAACCAAGGTCTTATCAAGAAGAGCATTAGCCCTTGTGCCATACCCTCTATCCTAGCACCTAAGAAAGGAGGAACTTGGAGGCTTTGTACTGATTCAAGAGCCATAAGTAGGATAACCATTAGGTATAGATTTCCCATTCCTAGGATTGAAGACCTAATGGATTGTCTAGGTGAAGCTAAGTACTTTAGCAAGATAGACTTGAAAAGTGGCTACCACAAAATAAAGATACATGAGGGAGATGAGTGGAAGACAGCCTTCAAAACCAATGAAGGTTTGTATGAATGGCTTGTCATGCCATTTGGACTATCTAATGCCCCCTCCACATTCATGAGGCTCGTGAATGAAGTCCTCAAATACTATATTGGAAAATTTTTAGTGGTATATCTTGATGATATACTGATTTATAGTAAGACAAGAGGTGAGCATCTTCAACACCTTGAGACTGTCTTCAAGAAGCTGCATGATGAGAAGTTGATGATCAACTTGGAGAAGTGTGAGTTCATCAAAATAGAGCTGGTGTACCTTGGGTTTGTCCTCTCTCATGGAAATATGAAAATGGATAAGAGCAAAGTGGAAGCCTTCATAAATTGGCCTACTCCAAGGACAACAATGGAGGTAAGAAGGTTTCATGGCCTTGTTGAATATTATAGGAATTTTATAAGGTAGTTTAGTTCTATTTGTGCTCCTATGTTGGACACAATCAAAGGAGGTATGAAGACTAAGTTTTCATGGAATGAACAAGCTAACAAGAGTTTTGAGTTGTTAAGAGAAAATATTTCTACCCAACTTGTTTTAGTCTTGCTAAGATTTGTGAAGCTTTTCACTATTGAGTGTGATGCAAGCAATGTGGCTATTGGAGCTGTCCTAAGCCAAGAGGGTAGACCAGTGGAATTTCATTCAGAGAAGTTGAGTGAAGCTAAGAAGAAGTATTCTTCTTATGACCTTGAAATGTATGCATTAGTTCAGGCTTTAAGGAAATGGAGGCACTATTTTCTCCCCAAGGAGTTCATAGTCTATTTAGATAATTAAGCTTTAAGTTTCTTGAACTCTCAAGAAAAGTTGATTCACAAGCACATGAAGTGGGTTGAATACCTGCAAGCATACACATTTAATATCAAGCACAAGAAGGGAGTACTCAACAAGGTGGCAGATGCCTTGAGTAGAAGATCTCTTACCATCCAAGAGATCTAATTGAAGAGCATGGGAATAGATCACTTCAAAGATCTATATGCTGATGATGAAGAATTTGCAGAAATTTATAAGGTATGTGCTGAATACAAGAATCATTTCCATAGAAAATATGTTGAATACACTTTTCAAATAAATATCTTGTTTAAGGGAAATCAATTATGTGTCCCTAGAGGGTCTATGAGGGATAATTTAATTCAGGAAAAGCACAATGGTACATTGAGTGGTCACTTTGGGATCACTAAGACTCAAGAACTTGTTCAAAGGTTCTATTATTGGCCAAGAATGAACCTTGATGTTAGGAGGTATGTGGAAAGTTGTATTGTATGTCAAAAGGCCAAAGGTACTTATTCAAATGTAGGCCTATACCAGCCACTACCTATTCCCACTAGGTCATGGGAATGTTTGAGCATGGATTTTGTAGTTGGGCAACTCAAGACAAGACAAGGCATGGATATTGTTTATGTAGTTGTGGACAGATTCAGTAAGATGGTTCAATTTGTGCCATGTAAGAAAACTAACGATGCCAGCCAAATAACCTCTCTCTTCTTCAAAGAGATAGTAAGAAATCCATGGGTTACCTATGAGCATTGTGTCAGATAGAGACACTAAATTTATGAGTCATTTTTGGAAGACTCTTTGGCAAAGGTTAGGCACTAATTTAGCCTTTGGGTCTACATACCATCCCCAAACTAATGGTCAGACCAAAGTGGTAAATAGAATCCTTGGAAATCTATTAAGATGCTTGACCAAGGAATACAGTCAACAATGGGATCAATTGATTGGACAGGCTGAATATGCTTATAATGACACTATAAATAGGTCAACAGGGAAGAGTCCCTTTGAGATAGTATATGGTCTACACCCTAGAGGAGTCTATGTGCTAAGAGACTTAAAGGATGGAGTGAAGGAAAGTGGATATGCTGATGATTTTGCTTATGCAATGCAAGAGATACATGATACAATCAGGAAGACTTTGACAAAGAACACCATGAAGCATAAGACTAAGGTTGATGAGAGTAGAAGGAAAATTTAGTTCAATTTGGGAGACTTAGTAATGGTGCATCTAAATAAGTATAGACTTCAAAAAGGAGTCCCACACAAGTTGCAAATGAGGAGGATAGGCCCCTATCCTATCTTGGCAAAGTATGGGAACAATGCTTTTAAAGTGGAACTACCGGAAGACAGTGGACTGTCCCCTATCTTTAACATTGTAGACCTGGTTCATTACAAAGGACCACCACCAAACATGGATCAAAGCCTCGGTGAAGTGATCAGAGATGTAAGAGAGCTCAAACTACCTCCTTCTACAGTCAAGACAACTGACTGTATACTGGATACCCGAGTCTACAAGAAGACTAGAAACAAAGAGTACAAAGAACACTTGATCAGGAGACATGGTCAATCAGATGTTGATGCAGTATGGATTAAAGAATTAGAGTTTAAGAAGTTGGGGATTGACCCTACCCTACTAATCCAAGGGTGGATTAAACTTTTTGTTTTCGGGAGGATGGTACAGGAGCACACCTAGGCTAACCTCCATAGTTGTAATGTTTTGGCTTATACTTGACATTGGCCAAGTCAAGGTGTTGCGTTTAGTTAGTCCTTAGAAGTTCATTGCAATGTGGACTAGGTGAGCTAGTTATTAGGACTAAGGTCACTAAAATAGTCATTGTTAGTAGCTTTTTAATTTTCTTAGGATTAGAAGCTTAGTGATGGATCTGAGCTTTGAATGTGTCCTAAACACATAAATGTTGTCATAGAGATGCTTGGAGGCCATTAATGAAGTTTGTTCCTTGAAATACAGAGGTTAGAGGTCCTAAGAATTAGGAAGTGGCATAATGGCAAAGATGTCAAAAGTTGTTACAATGTTGTCATGACAACATTTGCAATTATTGCAAATGTTGCATGCAACTCGGTTACTTAGGATCCCCCTAGAAGATAGGAGTGGGAGATCGACCAAAAGGCCCTAGAAACATGGAATATGGCATCTAATGTATGGAGAGGATCGAATCTAAGCACGATTTTTTCATTGTAACAAGTTTTGAATAGTGAATATAGCTCTACAACTCTGATTTTGTGAAGTACCTGAGCTTTTCACTGTGATAGTGCCATCATATGGATTGAATTCTTTGAATTAGTGAATTTTTTGTGTTCATAGGATAGTTCTAAGACTTTTACTTTCAGTAAGTAATTTGATAGGAGTTAATCTAGGGTCTTAAATAAATTATTTTCAATCTAGAGTGTTCACTGGTCCTGTCCTGACCAGTTTGTCATTTCATGTCTCCCCCATAAAATCTAACCATGGGATATTCCTAAGGCTAGATGGATATTTTAGGGGAGTCATTTTTCTGTACATATGTAGAGTTAGGAGTCTTGTGGAGTCGAGTTGCTATTTTTAGTACCAAGCCCTAGGCAAGCTGACAGTGCCCGTTTAGAGGTGAAGAATTGAGCATTTCATGCGGGGAAGGAAAGTAAAGTATGGGAAAAGTGTAGTAATAGGTGTGATATGACCTAATCTTTCCATTTTGAGAGATTTGTGAACTCACCAATCCATTTTGTTGAGATTTGAGTAAGAAATCAGTAAGGTCCTACTAATTAGGCCTATTAGCCCTATTGGTCCTAGATAATAGGAACCCTGTGTACGGAGGGCTTAGGAGAGTAAAAATTTCAAAATCCTTTGTAAAATTCAAAAGGGTATCTGAATGTGGGATTATTTTTTCAATTTCTTTGGAAAGTTTTGGAAAGAGTTGGGAAAAGGTCTCTGAAAAAGGCTATAAGGAATTAGGCCTAATTAGGCTTCTTGGGGTCTAAAGCTTGAACTCGACTTAAAAGGGCTAGGAGATCCTTCAAAAAGGAGTCAAATGGAAACATATGGAATGTTTCCAACATGTTTAGTATCCTTGAAATGATAGTGAATGCTAGTGTGGAGTTGGCACTTAGATCCTTCTAAGTGTAGGAGAAGTGAAGAATCTACATGGTGTTAGTCTTTCAAGGTGAAACACAAAGTGTTGGGATCTTGGAGAGGAGCTAGAGAAGGCCTTAGTTAATAATATAAGCATTTGGAATATCCTAGTGAAGATTAGGATTCTAATAGAGACAAGCTAGGTTTCTTGATAGATGTGCAAGCAAGTCTTGGAATACATACATCACTTAAGGGGTTCTACAACACAATAATGTGTCCTAGGACCGCTTAAGACCATTGAAAATCCCTTAGCACTCCTTACCTTTGAACAGTGTATGATAAGTTGTCCTAAGGGGTTGTAAGGGGTCTAATAGGTCCTACAACACATTAAAAACCCTTAAAACCCCTAAATTTAGAGAGAGGGGTCCTCGAGGATTCTAAGAAGTCATAAGGGGTTCGAGGACACATCAATGTGTTCTATCCCTTATGATCCCTTAGGACCCCTTATTATACATCTTAGGTGTCTTAGAAGTTTTTTATGGGTCATGAAGGGTCCTAGGACACATTAATGTGTCTTAGGACCCCTTAAGACCCCTTAGGATCCCTTACCATTCATTAGTGTATGGTAAGGGGTCCTAGGGGGTTGTAAGGGGTCTTAGGGGTCCTAGAACACCTTAACAATCCTACGACCCCTATGATGTAGAGACAAGATTCATAAGGGATCATAAGGGGTTCTACAACACATTAATATGTCCTAGGACCCCTTAGGACCCCTTACCATGCATCCTAGGGTTCGTAAGGGGTCCTAGGACACATTAATGTATCTTAGGACCTCTTAAGCCCCTTAGGACCCCTTACCATTCATTAGTATATGGTAAGGGGTCTTGGGACACATTAATGTATCTTAGGACCCCTTGAAAATCCTTACAACCCTTAAGATATAGAGAGAGGGGTCATAAGGGGTTCTCTCTCTCTCTCTCTAATGAGTCCTATGACTATGAATGTGTTCTAAGGGGTTCTAATGGGTCAGAATGTGTTGTAATGGGTATTAATGGGTCTTAAGGGGTCGTAATGGGTCCTAAGGGCTCCTAGGACCATTTAGAACCCATTAGAACCCCCTAGGAAACATTATGACACATTAGAGCCCATTAATGTGTCCTACAATTATTAATGAATTATAAGGGGTCCTAAGAGGTCCTACTATGTCCTAAGGGGTTGTAATGGGTGCTAAAGGGTTGTAGGACCACTTAGGAACCATTATGACTCCTTATGATACATTAGAACCACTTATAACTCTAAATAGTGTACTACAGTGATTAATGTGCTCTCTCTCTAATGGGTTCTATGACTATTAATGTGTTCTAAGTTGTCCTAATGAGTCATAATGTGTCCTAATGGGTCTTAGAACCCTAAAGAGTCTCCTTAATAAAGTTAAGGGCTTAAGGCTATAATCAATAGTACACTGAGGATCATGCTAAAGATAATGTGTTGATTCCTAAAATTCGGCTAAGTCTGAAATTTCCTAAAAACTCTCAAAATCTAGAATCTTTATCTTAACTCCTACGAAGCTAAAAACACACTCAAACATCCTAAAATTATATACATAAAATGTAACTTAAGTATAAGAAAGGAAGAGTATGTAACCTATACTTAAATGTTACATAAAGGAAGAGTATGCACACACTATGTAAACCATAAATTTACATAGCGTGTGCGTGCTTTGAACTAAATTGAATTTTACCAAGCCTAAGGCTTTAATTTTCCTTAGAGATCCAACCCAAAGGCATGGAGGATTCAAATAGGTCTAGGATGTGTTTTCCAGCAAACCTACAAAAAATTAACATTTTTTCTTGTGTGCTCCATGTCAAGTTTGCATGTGGTTCAATAATGATAAAATCAAATGACATGATATTGTAGATCTGTCTGTTATCAATCTAACCATATAATTTATTTTGAATTATCATTATGTTAAGCTTTTCATCTCTAATTTATTTTTTAAGTAAGTCCGATTTTTCTCAAAACCCAACGTGTATTCATTTGGGCTTAGATTTTGTCTCGTTCATCAAATTTTTTAAATAAATTATAATTTCTAAAACTAGATTCCATTCTACACACTTTAAATTTTTTTTATTTTTATTTTCGATTAGTTTTCAATGACTTTTAGGGGAGCACACGTTAATTTCACATTTTCAGAATGTGTCCACTTCAGAAAATCGCAAAAAATCATCCCGTCATCAAGAAAATAGTAGAAAAATCCGGGATAAACTAGGTGGTGTTAGCTAATTTCTCATAAGAGTGATAATTTTTTTTTTTTAAGCTCACATTTTAGGGGGAGCACACCAGACACTATGTTATGGTTTTTCACAAAAATAGGACCACTTTTTCTTCTCTCCCTTTTTGAGGGCCTTAATCTCCACCATTTCTAAAATAAATTAGTAGTTTAGAAACTAGATTCAGAGTAGAACAACTCTTATTTTTGTCACATTTTCAAATTTTGAGTATAACTATCCTCAATTTCTCGTTGAAGATTAGAGTTTGCTTATTTGAGAAAAAAAGTGGCATCTTTTACCCCTTTTTGTCCCCCATCTTTGTGCACTTACCCTAATTATATTATTTTATAGTTTACCAAATGTTAACTTAAGACCAAAGTAAATTGTGGAAAGACAATGTATGACATGCTTATGTGCACGCTTCAAAATATATACTACTATTAATAAGAGGTGTTGATGAACTATGACATGTATTATTACTTGGACAAGTTCTAAAATATTTTGCACAACTCATAATTTAATAATTCAATTCATCGTGATCTTTGCATCGATGCGCCTTTCCAGATTGTGAATAGGGGAGAGGATCCAGAATGTGAGGACCCTAAGTTGCGGATTCCACGTGGGTTGCCACATAGACCTAGAGGTAAAAAAAAATATCCTACCATAGAGGATGTTGAGCTGGAAACCCCAATTTGGTGCATGGATGGGTGATTTTCCATGTCATTCAATCCTTTCCATCCAACATGTGCAAAAACACCCCTTTTGGACTATCAATAGGGATGTGTGCGGGCCCATAGCCAAAATATGCGCACCCTATCATATGAAGTGGAGAGGGTGGCCACATGGCATTCAAGCACATGACCACCCAATCCATTAACATCACCACCATTGTTTCCTACCAACACCTTACACTTGAACGGGAAATCACATTTACTATGCATGACCTCTCTTTACTTCCACCCTATGAGTTGCTTATTTCAATTTCTATCCAATTCAATACACTTGAATCCTCACATCTTGAGCCACCTTTCATTCCATTATATCTCTTTTTGGACTGAAACATACTCGGTCACGACCCCTACAACAGTGCCATGCAACCATTAGAGGCCCTCTTCATTGCCAAAAAACCTAAGGTTTGTAAAGGTATGGAAATGGGTTTGTGTCATTTTGCAATGCTATCTTGCTTATGTTGCATGATGCATGTCCTCATCCATGTCTATTGTATGTGGTGTGGAGTCCGCATGCAACAACGTTCATGGCGATGAGTTATTTTGATTCATTTTTGATAAAGGTGAGGAATAGTTCCTCACTAAGGTCACCCATTCAGATTTTGTGCTTTCAAACCATTGTTTGTGCATTCATTTTGGTTTTTTGGCAAGTTAAATGTGAATGTTATTTTTGTGTTCCTTTGCAAGGTAATGGGGTTCGAGCCTTTACATTTATGAACACAACTTACAGTGTTCATACACACTTTCATTCAAAAAAGAGAATCTTACTCCTCTATTGAAGCGTCACTACAATATTATTGGTCCTATGCATTTTCATTTTCTATTATCAAACATTGTTGTTGGTATTTGATCTTGATTTTCACTTCTACTGTAAATGTTCAACGAATATTACTCTTAGCACTCTACAGTTTATTGGTTTTCTTCCTTCTTCTTATATCCACCTGCAAAATATTTTTAGTCCTATAGAAATGCCTACTATTGTTGCATTTCGTGAGACACATTTCTTTGAGGTATTTTGTCAATTTTTTTGCACGCCTATTTACAAGTTAATAATGTTTAAGATTTTAAGCTGCATGGATTGAGTGTGGTTATGCTCCATTAAGGTTTTAAGCTACATGGATTGAGTGTGGCTTTGCTCCATTAAGCTATTGGCTTTCTATTTATCTCTACACCATGATAATTCTTACATATTTATCATGAATTTACCTACCCTTGCATAGTTAACCGTTTCTTGTTTAGGATTAGGTTCCCCCAACATAGTTAAATAATCCTTTTGTAAATCAATACCATTTGTGATCTCTTTCGTTGGTGCATTTTCAATTGTCCCTTGCATGTAACTTTTGTCATCTTGTAGTTGCTCGATTAGGGTATTTGTTTGTGGAAGGGGAGAGAAGATTTCATAAGTATAATTGTCATAAGTATATTGTTATTCGATAAATTTAAGTTGTAACTTTGAAGTTAGTTTGCTTGAAAAAAATTACAATGTATAATGTTTATGGATTAAATAAATGTCTAGTATAAATGGTAGTGTAATTCAATCATGTTAGTTTATTGTTATTTCTCTAGTGTGGGATATAGAATACAAATAAACCATAGTTGATTATGGATAACAAGTGTTGGGAATTAAGTTTTTTATTCTTCAAATGGATGCATAATTTAGCTAATAATCATTGTGGGTTTGGCAAGTCTTCATAATATGGTATATAAAAAAATGTAATATAAAAAAAGTATAAATAATTTTAGATTATATGGTAGTCAATATTGTATTTATAAAATTATCTTATCTATGTAAAGATTAGATTTCATGTTGTGACACATCTAGCCTTCTTGAAATCTGCAACTTTTCTTTTGTAATAGTGTTTTGTACCTATATTATTGATCTTAATGATAGTAACTTGCCTCTTTGTCTTCAAAAATGTCTTTATGGCCTCCGATAATTTAGTGTCTTGACCTTTTTTTAATAACGACTTGCATATATCTATCCCTAATGACATTTTTTTCATCTCTTTCACATCATCACTATATTTCATGATAGTTCCTTGTACCTCTTTTGGTCTTCAGGACAAAGTTATGCTCCATACACTGATAATTGATTTCTATTCAAAACCACTATTTTTAATTTACATTTTATTCACTTTGATTAACCTTTATGTTGTTCTCATTCACAGATTATTGCTCATATCACTATTTTCTTCTTCAAGAATGTATTCTCAGTGTCTTGATAGCCTTGGTGTCACTGCTCTTTGAAATCAACATCATTGTCATTGTTTTACATGTTCTCATTTGTCACCTTCCATTATGCCATTAATTTTTTTGTCAAATGATATTGGTATTTCTTTTTATTGAGAATTAGGATGCATTCGAGTGTGACAAATTTCATAAATTAACATAAACAAAAGTAAATCACACTATAGAGAGATACATATTTAACCTCAAAACCTCATGGTGAGGTAAACTAGTTGGAAGTGGAAAATGCACGTCTTTTGAGCTTCATTAGAATTTTGAAATAGTTGAGAGTTTGAGAAACTCATTCTATGTGTTTCCTTTTTTTCTAGTGCTCTTTGGTGTTGATTATTTTACCCTTGTATAAGCATACAAGAACATATTGAATTACTATTATATTGCTTCTAAAATCTATTATATTGCTTCTAAAACCGTAAATTGACTACAACTTGTATGGAGTAGGCTACATGACTTTAATCGCTATTCCTAATGTGGAATAAATCTATGAAAGGAGTGGATAATCTATATTTTCTCTCTGTATAACCAAACAGTTAGTTTTAACTTATTTGTTGGATAGCTTTCTTTATTTCTTGCTATGTAATAACTTTTGTCTACCTATTCGTTTGGGTGTACTAGTTAATTGTTATTTAGCTAGTTAGTATTATTTTGTTATTAATAAAGTTCTAAAATTTCTTCGGAGGTTAGACAGAAGGAGAACTCAAAATAATGTAGAATTCTAGCTTTCAGTTTAAGAATAATTTAAGTTTAGTTTCAAGCTTATGATGTGTAACAACACTATTGAATGAATAAAATGATGGTGTTATGAGTTTATAGAGTTTAGTTGAGATTTGGATATCCTCATTCAAGGGGGCCCACTTGGTGAGTAATAATTTTTTTTTTAAGATTTATTTTCCTTTTAGTTATAGTTGTTGTTCTAGAGTTTGACTGTTCCTGCAACCAAAGAATACAAAGTAGTTTCCTATCTATCCGTTATGAAAATTGTTGTTGTTACTCGCATGATTTTAGCTCTAGCAGTATGTTTTGTTAAAGAATTTGAGTTACTTCATTTCCAAGCATTTCCTTTCCAGTATTTTTTCCTTCCAAGTTGTAGGATAGCATGACTTTAGCTAGAACTTAGTGCACTTACAGTGTTGTCCCATTCCACATACACGTTCCTAGGTTTAAAAGTAAATGAGCCATCACCATAAGAAATATAGTTTCTTAGTGTGGATGTCCAATCCCTAATTTAAAAGTTTTACAACCTACTTATTGATCCAATTGTGAAGTCCAACATTTTTGGCGTTGTTGTCAGGGATGGTGTCAAACTAAGGACCTGATGCAGCCATGAGTTTTCAGTGTTTTTAGTTCTTTTCAAGTTGTCTTTATATTTCTTTAGATTCACTCTATGGTAAGTGGTGCAAAGGTATCTAAAGGTGAAATAACATAAATAAGACACTGGTTTCAATGTTCAAGAAGAATGGGACACGTGGAGGCATTCAAAATCTATGACCTCAAAACAAGGTAGAGATCCCAACATGACAACTTGGGCCAAATATGAAAAAAAAAACTTCCCAAGGTTTGGAACATGGATCTTATGATGTTAAAAATATCAAATGACCCCAAAGAACTCAAAATATCCATTGGCACCAACTCATTACACCATTTAACACCATTTGCTTCAAGGAGGCAACTAGGCCTTGTAGCCCTATACAATGAGTTTTATAACTATAACTTTCTAACCATTGACCATGGAAAAAAATAGAGGTCATTTAAAAGTACCCTTTTGGAAGGATTTTAGCATATGTCATACTTGGTATGGGGTCTTTTGGAATAGTATGATCAATTTTTGATTGATCAAAGTTTTTAGGGGCCTAATTAGGTCTCCTTTACAAAGAGAGTACCCTCAACCCAGATTTCCAAACTAAATAACCAATTGTAACATGTTCCATTCATCACTAAACTGAAGATTCCAACTTCACTTAGTACCAAAATCTCTCAAATCCTCCACTACACCACCTCTTTGCACACAAAACATTAATTCTCGGTCTGCCAAATGAGGATGCAAGACCAAAAACTATCAATTTCTCGTGGCCATCAAATTTCCTGCTCTACCACCACCAAAATCTCAAAGGAAACCCTAAAACCTATCATTTCACAAGAATTCAGATTTTTCCAACTGTGAAATGCTAAGTTATGGACATTTTTGTCTACAAACCCTAGATAAGGAAGGTTTCAAACCAACTTATGGAAAAACACCAGTAAATCTTTCTAAACTCAATGAAATGAGTCTGAGCTAGATGAAAATGAAATATTACCCTCTTCCCCTTCTAACTCTTTCAATTGTAGACCATGGGAGCACCGTACATGTCCGTACAAAGTGAGTGTTATAGAAAAACCATGAAATTGTATAAGAAAATAGAGTAATTTTATTCATTTCCACCTCTACAATCTTCAAAAACCATTTCCTCAGCCATAGAGAGGAATATTTGTACTAGTTACATTCTTTCCAATTAGTTCTAGCCATATTTTAAATAAGTTAGCCATTGGGGACAAAAGTTGCATGATTTGCACTAAAAGTTGCAATGCAACTTTTGCAATTTTTTATAATTTCTTGCATTCCTCTACACAACTACTTAAAACACACCTAAAAAAATTCCTACATTCCATAAATGGCTTTAAAACATTAATTACATCAGTCTCACTCCATTTTGACACTTTTGGAGGATTTGACTAACTTTGACCAAACTAGGTCCTGATTGGCTACAAGTGACCACATGGCATCAAGGCCTTACAAATTGACTTGAAAAAATATAAAATTGTCCTTAGGACCTTATTACATATTCAAGGAACATAAAAAGACAAGTTTTTCCTTAAGTAATGACAATTCATCATCAAGCTCCCTTGGACCCATAGGTGCTCCTGCACCATGCACCTGAGGAGAGAAGAATCTCAAGTCCCTCATGAGATGAGTTCTTCAATGGAGGTTCCATGTTTTTTTATGCCATTCTCAGTCATCCAAGTGACATCATTTTTAGACAAACCCTTCCATTTGATTAGGTACTCCTTATAGGCCTTCTTCTTGGTTCTCTTCACCTCCTTGGTATCTAGGATGCATTCAAGCTTTATGCGTTGGATAGGGGGTAAGTCCTTGACCCAATATTCATCCTCAATTTATGATACACCTATATCATCACCTAAAACCAATTTTTTTTGAATGGATACAAATCTGATACATTAAAAATTAGAGATATGGCTACCTTGGGAGGTAACTCAATCCCATAGGCATTTTCCCCAAATTTTTGATCCACCATGCAAGGACCTATCTTCTTCATCATGAGCTTTGTGTATTTGCCTTTTGGAAGCCTCTCCTTCTTTGTATATGTGAGTACTAAGTCACCCACTTGGAATTGAATATCTCTCTTCTTCAAATCTGCCCCCTCTTTATATTTTTCCACATTCTTTTGAAGGGTTTCCCTTACTTATTGATGAATGTCTCTCATGACAATAGAAAAATAATCTTCTTGAGAACTCCTCATATCCATTCCCTGCAAATCAATCAATTCATAAACACCCCTAGTGTGCATCTTATAAAAAAATTCATATGTACTTCTCCCAATACTCCTATTCATGGAGTCATTATAGGCATTCTCTGCTTGAGGTAAGATCAGATCCAAAGCTTGTCCATGTTCCTAAGTAAGACATCTTAGTATGTTTCCCATTGTTCTATTAAAAAATTGAGTTTGTCCATCTATTTGTGGATGGTATGTAGAGCTATAAGACAATTTTATGCTACGTTTCTTCCATAAAGTCCTCCAAAAGTGACCTATAAAATTAGAATCCCTATTAGAGACTATATTCAAAGCTAAATCATGTATCCTTACTATTTCTATGAAAAAAAACTTGCAATATAAGATACTTCATTGGTACACTTGCAAGGAAGAAACTGAGCCATCTTACTGAATCTATCAACAACCACAAACACACTATCAAAACCCCTTTGTGTTCTAGGCAACCCCAAGACAAAATCCATGCTCACACTCTCGCAATTCCTATTGGGAACTAGAAGGGGTTGATAAAGCCCTACATTTGATGAAGTTAATTTTTCCCTTTAACAAATTATGCATCCTTCAACATAGTTTCTCACATCTTTCTACATTCTTGGCCAATAATAAAATCTACTAACCCGATCTAACATTTTGTCAATACCAAAATGACCCCCAAGGCTCCCACTATTCTTTTCCTTTATTAGATTCTCCCTCATTGAACATTTAGGTACATATAAATAACCACCTTTGAAAAGAAAACCATTTTGAATTACAAAATCAAAGTACTCACAATCAAAAGTATCTAAAAACTGGTTACACGCCTTGTATAGCTCCTTGAAATCTACATCTTCTTGGTACATGGCTTTAAGTGCATCAATCGCAATTCTTTGGAGTTGTATTTCCTGAACCACAAGTGTCCTCCCACTAAGAGAATCTAAAACTTTATTGGCTTGGCCCTTATTATGCTTTAAATAGTAACAGTATAGGCTTTTAGGTACTCAACCGACTTCATGTGCCTATGGTTGAGTTTGTCCTATCCATTCAAGAAAATTAGAGCATGGTTATTAGTAAAAACAAAAAATTCTTTGGGTAAAAGATAGTGCCTCCACTTTTTAAGGGCTTGGACCATGGCATAAATATCCAAATCATATAAAGAGTAGTTTTTTTTGCCTCATTTAGTTTCTCGCTAAAGAAGGCATCCAGTCTCCCTTCTTGGCTCAAAAAAACACCTATTTCTTGGTTTCTAACATCACACTCAATTGTGAAAAATTAATTAAAATCAGGGAGTACAAGTATAGGTTGTAGAGATATTATTTTCTTCAAATATTCAAACCCTTTATTAGCCTCTTTGGTCCAAATAACTTACCCTTGTTACCTCCTTTGATGGTATCAATGATTGGTGCACATATGTGGTTGAAGTTCTTTATGCATTTTTTGTAGAAACATGCAAGTCCATGAAAATTCCTCACATCCCCTACTAATTTTGGGGTTGGCCAACTAAGAATAGCATCCACCTTTGAAGGATCCATCTTTAAACTTCCTTTTGAAATGACAAAACCAAGGTACACCAACTCCTCTTTCATGAACTCATACATTTACAAGTTTATCATCAAATTCTCCTCATGTATCCTTCTTAGGACCATGTCAAGGTGCCCCAAATGTTCCTCCTTAGACCTTATAAATATAATAATGTCATCTAAATAAACCATAATAAACTTTCCAATGTATTCTTGTAATACCTCATGCATTAGGTGCATAAATGTACTGGGAGCATTGGATAAACCAAAGGGAATCACCAACCACTCATAGAGGCCTTCATTAGTCTTAAAGGTTGTATTCCACTCATCCTCCTCTTTGATCCTTATCTGATGGTACCCACTCTTCAATTCTATCTTTGAAAAATAATATGCTCCTCCTAGGCAATCCACAAGATCCTCCATTCTTGGCATGTGATACCTATATCTGATGGTTATCCTATTAATGACCCCTGAATCAGTACATAACCTCCAAGTACTATCCTTTTTTGGAGCCAACATGGTAGGGACTGCACAAGGTCTTAATCTCTTTCTAATTAGGCCTTTATCCAATAGATCTTGGACATATCTTGCTATCTCCTCATTTTGGGTAGGTGTCATCTTGTAGGAATCCTTATTGGCTAATGTAGCACCTGGTACTAGGTCTATATGATGGCTTTTGTCTCTGACTAGGGGCAGGGAGTTAAGCAATTCTTCAACTACAATAGCCTTATACTTCTCTAGCAAGTTTTGGACCTCCTTTGAAATGGCTTTCTCCTTGTTTGTGGACAAAACTGATCCAACTTTTGGCTTTATAATCAATGCAAAACCTTGGTCTCCCTCATATTTTAAGGTCTTTATAAAATATTTCTCCCCTGCTATCATGCCACTAAATCCAAGTTGTCTATTTGCACCTTCATCCGACAAAAGGGTCAAAGTAAACTTGACTCACCATTTTTAGTTATGTTATAGGTATTTTTCTTCCCATCATGTTGTTACTTAAGGTCATACTGCCATGTACATCCTAGGATATGATGGAAAGCATCCATGGGTATCACATCACAAAGGATCTTGTCTTTATGCCCCCCAATATGGAATTCTACCCAATATTGTTCATTTACAAGTACTTGTTGGCCCTTATTCAACCAAGATACCCTATATGGAGTGGGATGAGGGGTCCTTTTTAGATTCAACTTTTCAAACATTTCTAATGATACCAAGTTATCAGTAGACCCTAAATCTATAATTACCTTGCATACCTTCCGATAGGATTTGCACGAAGTTATGAACAAAGACTTTTTTCCTGGTGGTCCTTGAGTGCTTCACACCTTCAAAAGTGTTCTCCTCATCATCAAACTCTCTCCAAACTCTAGATCTGTAGGCCTAGAAGCTGATTTGACACTTTGACAATCTTCTTCTTACACTATTTATGTCCTTTCTCCCCTACTTGATTTTTTTGATTTCTTCTCTGGGTATTTAAAAGCTAGATGTCCCACTAGGTTACAATTGTAACATCTACTAGTGAAGGTGTCAGAGCCCCTTCTTGGACCACTAAATCTTCCTCTTACATTTAGCCTTCTTCCTCTGAAGCCTCCTCTATTACTTGAGTCTCCACTTTTTTCATTGTGTCCAGATTCACCATGTTGTCTTTGGCACTGATTTCTACCTCCCAAAGACCCTCTTCCCCTAAAAATTTTGCCTCTTCCTCTACCTTGTTGTTCACTCTTCCTCTCCAACTTCTCTTCTTCCTTTAGGGCCACTTGAAAACATTCATCCACTATTTTGGGGGTCAAGAGGCTGATCCCATCTTGGATATTGAATCTCAATCCATTAAGGTATCTAGAAACCTTCTCCCTCTCATTCTTCACATGCCCTGATCCGATGGTGAGTTTGTGGAAATCCTCAGTGTATATGGCTACATCCATTTCTCTTTGTTTCAAGTTTTATAACCTCTTGTACACTTGAATCTCATAATCTGCTGCTAGGAATCGGTCTTTGATCTTTCTCACCATTCTCTACCATGAACTAATCATGTGTATATGCATGACTTTACCCTTTCCCCTTGGGTGTAGTTCCACCAAGTCAATGAAGAACCCTTCAACTTTGTCTTAGAAAATTTTACCTTCTTGTCCTCTGACATTTCTTTATACTCAAAGTAATTTTTGAGGCCATCAATGCATTCTATCACTTCCTCAGCGTCCATTTTTCCTCCATACACTAGAATTTCCATATTAGCATCATAATATTATCCCTTTATTGATTTGAAGGCATTTATCAACCTTCTATACTCAGGAGTCATCTCTTCCTCCTCATTTCTCTCTTAAGGGTCTCCATCTTCTCCCTCTCCTTCTTCCTCTGTGCCACTTTCTTCTTCTTCACTCCTTCCTTTCCTTCTCTCTTTGTTTGTATTCATTGCAGCCATCTCTTCTTCTAGGGCCTTTAACCTTCTGACCACTATTACAGACAAACCCTTTGGAGGCATTTTCTAGACTCTTCAATTAATCACAATCTCTTTCTCCACACATAACCAAACCTTTCGCTATGATACCAGTATGATGCAAAGGTATTTAAAGGTGAAATAACATAATCAAGACACTGGTTTCAATGTTCAAACACAATGAGAGACATAGAGGTCTTCAAGATCTATGACCTCAAAACAAGTTTGAGAGCCCAAGATGACAACTTGGGCCAAATATGTAAGCATATCTTGCCAAGGTTCGTAACATAGATCTTATGATGTTCACAATCTCAAATTTCCCCAAACAACTCGAAATCACCATTGACACCAACCCATTACACCATTTAACATTGTTTGTTTCAAGGAGGCAACTAGGCCTTGTAACCCTATTTAGTGAGTTTTCTGACTATAAATCTCTAGTCGTTTATCATGGACCAAAAAAAAGGTCATTCACAAGTACCCTTTTGGAAGGCTTCAAACATATGTCAGAATTAGTATGGGATCTTTTCAAACAGGTTGGTCAAATATTGACTGATCAGAGGTTTTAGGGGCTTAATTAGGTCTCCTTAACAAAGAGAGTACTCTCAATGAAGATTTCAAAACTCAATCACCACTTGGAACATGTTTCATTCATCACCAAACTGAATATTCCAACTTCACTCAATACCTAAATCTCTCAAATTTTCCACTGCACCACATCTTTGCACATAACCTTCATTCTTGATCTGGCACATGAGGATACCAGAAAAAAATCACCAATTTCTCATGGAAATCAACTTTCCCTGCTCTTCCACCACCAAAATCTTAAAGGAAAACCTAAAACCTAGCATTTCTCAAGAATTCATATTTTTCCAAAGGCGAAATGCTAAGTTATCGAGGCATTTTTTTCTACAAACTCTAGACAGGGAAGGTTTCAAACCAACTTATGGAAAAATAAATCTAACTTTGTCTAAATTAATGAAATGAGTCCAAACCGGATGAAAATGAAGTTTTACCCTCTTACCCTTCTAATAATGTAATTTCAAACCATGGGAGCACCGTACATGTCCGTACAAAGTGACTGTTACAGAAAAACCATAAAATTGTACAGGAAAATAGAGCAATTTTATTGATTTCCAACTCCAAAATCTTCCGAAACCATGCCCTCAACCAAATGGATTCATTTTATGCTATTTACATCTTTCCCAATTGGTTCTAACCATATTTTAAATCAGTTAGCCATTGGGGACAAAAGTTTCACAATTTGCACTAGCAACTTTTGTAATTTTTGCAATTTCTTGCATTCCTCTACACAACCACTTCAATCACACCTAAAAAAATTCTCACATGACATAAATTTCTTCAAAACATGAATTACACCAGTCTTACTCTATTCTAACACTTTTGGAGGATTTGATCATCTTCGACCAAACTAGGTCCTGATTGGCTACAAGTGACCACATGGTATCAAGGCCTTATAAATTGACTTGAAAAATTAGAAAATGGGCCTTAAGACCTTATTAAATCTTCAAGGAACATAAAAAAACAATTTTATCCTTAAGAAGTGATAGATCATCATCAGCTCCCCTTGGACCCATAGGTGCTCTTGCACTATTAAATTATATTCAAGTTTAAGAGTGTTTGAATTACCAAAATCTAGATGCATAGAGGTAGGAGAAGAGATGTCTTAGGGAGATTTCTTCCTAATAATCCTTTGCCTGACAATCATCTAGTTTAGTTCCACAATTGGCATGATGAAGAAAATGATGAAATAAATCTTTTTATAGATACCTTTTCCCATTTGAGTAGTTCTAAAACCTCTTCTAAAGACCCTGTTGTCCAAGGTCCATTTTATATTGAACTTCCATTGGTACTTTATCAACCAAGGATGGCTAGACCTCCACCTCCTACCTTCCCATTTTCTATCACTGTCTACAATTATGTGGGTAATATAAAAATATCCCTTCTTTAGCCCTTCCTAGGTTATGTGGCCTAGTGATAGAGGACCCAAATACATTCATTTTTTAAGTTGACATCCTCTCTATTGGTAGTGTGCCAATGTCCCTCATGGGATTCATAACATGGTGTAACTGCCAATACATCCTAAATACATCTAAAATACTGAATACTAGCTCGACAGACTCTCTTGAAGAATCTAACCCCTTTTTAGCCTGCTCAGAGGAACTTTGGACTGAAGTCTCACATAGCAAGAAGAAACAAAATAGTTTTAATCTGGTAATGCCCCTAGGAGGAGTTATAACAAGAGAAATGAGAGTGGATGTGGGAACTCCTAAACCTCCTAGGGGAAGAAGACCAAATAGATTCACAAGAGGATAGGAAAGTAGACAAAGTATTTCTTGGAACATAAGGGGATTAAATAGCCCCAATAAATACGACCTTTTGAGAAATTTTGTTAGGGATCAGAAGCCAGATATCATCCTCATTTTAGGAAACTAAAATGGCTAGAGATAAAGTGGAAAAGTTAAATTTTTTAAAAAACTATGGTGTTGTGGGATGCAACTCGATTAGGGCCTCTGGGGGTACTTCTTCCTTCTAGAACCTTAATACTATTCAAAGGGATATTATTAAGTCAGAAGGTAACATCTCTTCTATTTAGTTTAATCATATTCGGGATGGCTTCACTTGGGTTCTTTCAAACATCTACGCACCCAACTCTAAAACTGGCAGAGATAGATTTTGGCATAAACCGGAAATAGATAGAAGTAACTTTAAGAATTATTACTGGATGGTGGTTGGAGAATTCAATACTCCTCTCAATGACTCTGAAAAATCTAGAGGTATTTCTTCTCAGATTGATAGTGGAGTGGCTCTTATGGATTTCATTAATAATCAATCCCTCTTGGACCTTGATCTCAGAGGTAGCAACTTTACTTGGTCGAATAGAATAACTGGGGATGACTTGATCCAAGTTCACCTAGATAGGACCTTGATTTCTATGGATTGGATCCTCCTTTATGACTACTCCTTGTCTACCCTTCACACTATTAGTTTTGACCACTCTCCCATTTCTATCCAGGCAAATCCTCTCTCGGGTAAGAGAAACTACCCCTTTAGATTTGAGAAAATGTGGATGCAGCACCCTAACCTCGCTAGGAACATTGCTGATTTGTGGAATGTCCAAGTGGAAGGAACAACGATGTACAGAGTGGTTCAAAAACATAAAAGGATAAAGAACAAAGTTAAAGTTTAGAACAAAGAAGAGTTTGGGGACATCTTCAAAAACAAAATCTCTATCCAAGCTGACCTCCAAGAGATCCAACAAACTATCCAGCTGGAGGGTTTGACTGAGGAGAACAAACTTAAGGAAAACAAAATTCAAGTTGATTGTCATAACATAATCTCTAAGGAGGAATTTTTTTGGATGCAACGATCCAGGGCTCTATGGCTCCATGCGGGGGATAAGAATACCCGGTTCTTCCATCTGACTACCTAGAAATAGAAGGCTGCTAAAAGGATAGAGTATATCAATGGTACTCATGGTAGGTTGAGTAAGGAGGAGGATATCAAAAAAGAATTATCAGGTTATTTTTCTTCTCTTCTCAAAGCTAACCTTGATCTCTCTGAAGAAAACCAACAACTGCTTTTGGATTCTATTCTGTGCATCATGAATAGAGTTGATAATATGTTGCTCAGTAAAATCCCATCTACTAAAGAAATCAAAGATGCGGTCTTCTCTTTTGAGGGAGAAAAATCCTCAGGTCCAGATGGATTCCCTCCATTTTTCTTCTATGCTTTTTGGCACATTGTGGAGAAAGATATTTTGGATGCAGTGAAAGAGTTATTTGGCTTTGGTTCCCTTTTGAAGGAAGCTAACTCTACTTTTTTTTTTGTCTTGATTCCTAAGAGACCGGGTGCTGATAATGTTGATAGCTTTAGACCGATCAACTTGTGTAACACCTTCTATAAGATCATCTCTAAAGTCCTCACAGTTTGTATTCTAAAGCTCCTCCTGGATATTATTTCCCCCAGAAAAATAGGTTTGTCCCGGGCTGACAGATCCCTAATTCTATTATCTATGTTCATGAGAATATCCACTCTCTGGAAGCCTCAACAAAGGATGGATTCCTTATGAAGGTTGATCTCTCAAAGGCGTATGATAGAGTGGATTGGAATTTCCTTTGTAAAGTTCTTTCAGCCTTTGGTTTCTCATTGAAATTTGTCGGCCCTATTCAACAACTCATTTCCTCTCCTTCAATATCTGTGCTGGTGAATGGCTCTGCTTCTAATCTATTCTTCCCTTCAGGAGGGCTCTGCCAAGGGGACCCCATATCCCCCATCCTTTTTTCTATCATGGCTGAAAGCCTTGGGTGATTGTTCTCTAAATGGGTCCTGGAGGGTTTGATTCAGGGTCTCCTCCCCTCGTCATCATGCTCCCCCATCTCCCATGAGTAGGTTGTGGATGATACAGTGCTAATGGGTTCTTCATCGATTAAAGAAGCTAAAGCTATCAAGAAGGCTCTACATACCTATTCCTCTACTATGGGAAAACTCATCAACTGGGAGTAAAGCTCCCTCTTTTTTTTCAACACCCCTCCTATGAGACAATAGAGAATGGAAACCATTCTTGGTTGTGCAATAACCTCTTTTCCCTCCAGCTATTTGAGCCTACCCTTGGGCCTGAAACCTCTAGATTCTTTTTGGAATACTATTGTGGATAAGTTCAACATAAAACTTGCTGGATGGAAAGGGACCCTCCTTAGCAATGCTGGGAAAATCCTTTTCGTCAAAAGCTCTCTGCAGATTCTCCCTGTTTATGCGCTGAGCCTCTTCAAAATGCCATCAAAGATTGCTGACATTATTGAGAAATTACAGAAAATAATCTTGTGGTCAGGCACAGAGGAAAAAATAGAATCCATCTTATGGCTTGGGAGAATGTGTGCAAACCTATTAAACATGGGGGTCTTAGCATCAGAAAAATTAAGGATATCAATCTAGCCCTCCTAGCTAAACAAAGCTGGAGAATTTTTGGAGAAGAAAAAGGTTGGAATAAAATCCTTAAATCAAAATACCTTTTCACTACTCCCTCTATTGAGTTCTTCCTATCCTCTCCCATCACTGTGTAGGGATCTGTGATATGGAAAAGTATCTTGAAAGCTAGACCTCTTGCTACTAAATGGGCTCGTTGGAAATTTGGAAATGGTCAGAAAATAAAATTTTGGAATGATCCTTGGTTTAGGGATAAACCCCTCATTCAGTACCCTGATATGGCCCAATTTGTAGAAATTTTCTCCCTAAGAATTGGGTGTAAAGTTGCAGATTACTAGAAGGATAATAAATGGGTCAACCTCAGTGACATTGATCCATAATTGAAATCTATTAACTTTGATCTAGCCCCCTAGGAGATCAAATTTAATTATGAAGATGAGCTCATTTGGGTCCCTAATCCCAATGGTAATTTTATGGAGGCTTCTTCTTAATCTTTTCTTTCCTACCATGGAGTAGAGCCCTACTGGGCTAAGGTTTGGTATCCTTCCCTTATCCCTAAAATTAACTTTTTCTTCTGGCTTTTTGTTCAGGACAAAATCCTTACTACCGAGAACCTGACTAAAAAAGGCTGGATGATTCCTAATAGATGCTATCTTTGTATGAAAGATGCTGAGTCTTCTCACCTATTGATTGATTGTCAGTTCTCAAGAGAAATCTAGAGGGTAGTGTTGCATCATTGGAAAATCAGCTGGGTCTTCCCTAACACTATTAAAGTGTTCCTGTCACAATGGATTTCTCTGATCCCTCACTAGTTGGGAAAAATTATTTAAAAATATACAGCCCCACATGTTACATGGAGGATCTGGAAAAAAAGAAATGATAGGATATTCATAAACAAAATCTCCACTTCCTTTTTGATCGACACCAAAATTGTTAGAAGTATTGTTGAAAATACAAAAATGGCTTGTGAAATTAAACTGAAACTCATGGAAGGGGTCTCTAATAAGGATTTTATTGAGCACTGGAATTTTTCTTCTAACTTTAAGTCTACTCCTACTACCCGTGAGACAGCTGTCTGGAGCTCCCCTCCTCCTGGATAGTATAAAGTTAATTTCGATGGTGGTGCTAAAGGTAACCCTGACATTGCTGAATGTGGCTGCATTGTTAGAAACTCCCAAGGTAGCTGTGTTGCTTCTTTTGATATCCCTATTGGATCTCAAAAAAGCCATATTTCTAAAGCTATGGCAGTTCTATATGCTTGCAAGTTGGCGAAAAGATAGAATTTCTCCAAGATGTGGCTGGAAGGTTACTCCATGAATACTATTAATTGCATTAATGGTAATCATAATCCATCTTGGAATATGAGTCACATCATCTCTCAGATTAAAATTCTTTTATGTGATTTTGATGTCACACATGTCAGTCATGCCTTCAGAGAGTCGAACAATGTGGCTGACAGCCTGGCAAATGTGGGAGTTTATAGTGATGATGCCAGGAACTGGCAAGGTAATCAAGGATTAAATATTGAATTCCTAAATCTTATAAGGTACGACCAAATCCACCATAAACTCAAAACTACTACTAATGATGATGATAAAAAGGGATAGTTTTTGTAGTTTCTTTAAATATGGGTCTCACATGCACGACGACCATTGCAATAATAATTACACTTGTGGTAAAGATGCTATCATTCATTTTAAAAGGAAGCCCATTATCACAATTTACTCTCTCTACTCTATTTTTGGTGATCTTGGCACTCATCCTGTACGATATTCAAAAGTCTGGTGTACTGGAAAATTGGGAGGAAAATTGAAACATGAAGAAACCACGGTCTGTAAATGGAAAAAAGAGGCCAAGGTCTAGAATAGACTCAAGGAAGGTGGGGTCACTGATTATATGGAGAGACTCCATGGTTATGACAAGGACATCTCCAAGGAATTTGTGGATAGCTGGGATAATAGAAATGTGACAATCTGTGGTAAGTCCTTCTGTGTTACTGAGAAAGTTATTTCTAAAATAACGGGTCTTAAAATGTCAGGGTTGAAATACTATAGAAGTAGGGTTATGGCCAAGAATGAGGCTAGAATGTATCCTAAGACCCAGGGAGAAAGAGATCTTCTTGTTAAACAACCAAGGGACTATGTCCTACATTGTCATATGAAGCTTTTCTGGGCAAAACTGGTCAAAGCTATTATGCAATATTTTATTCTTGAGGGTCGCTATACTAGGGTTTATAATTTCCACTTTATGCTTGTTAATCACTTCTACTACAAAAGGAAAATCTCTTTCCCCTACCCTCTGCTCAAATATCTAGGTAATAGCATTATGGAAAATAGGAAGAGTGCAGAGAAACCTATTCTTCATGATGGGCTTATTTTGCTAATCTATGAGTATGCAAAATTTAAGCTGCAGGATAACACCTAGGTCACAGGCTTGAATAGGGAGAAGAAGGGTAAAATACCTATGGTTAATGAAATCAATATTCCAGGAAAAAAGAGGAAGGCCAAAGCTAACAAGGTCTTAGCAGATCCTACTAAGATTCTCATAGACGAGGCTGGTATGGACACGGATAACAAAATAAAGGCTAAGGAGGAGGATAAAAAAGGTGATAAGGGTGATGTGGCTAAATTCCTCTCTGAGGAAGTTGGTATGGATACAGAGGATGATACTGATTCTCAGGATAAGGGTGTTACTGGCTCCTCTGAGGAGATGGATAGCGACAACAATGTTAATACAAAGGATATGGACATGGAAGGACCTAAATACAACAAGGCACTGGAAGATAATAGTACCCATGGCGAGGTGCGTACTCCCTCCCCAGCGAAGAAGAATAGTGAGTCCATCTTGAAGTCTAAAGCAAAGGTTACTCCTGACAATACACCAATTCTGGTGAACTATGATGACTCTCAGTCTAAAGAGGGTATGCTCTCCAGGGATACTTATGAGAAGATTGAGGTAAATAAAAAAGAGGGGAATGATAAAAAAAAGGAAAAGAGAATGCTGGAGGTAGCCATGATAATGAAACTATGAAAAGCCAAGAGCCCACAATATTTATGCAAGTAGTTAAAGAGCGGGCTAAGATGGACTATCAGCTGAATTCCTGGCTTCTTGAAGAAATCAAAGATATAAATGGTAAGTATGATGAGATCTAGAATAGAGTGAATAATATTTCTCTGTTGCTTGCTAAACTAGTGACCAAGGCTACTAATGAAAATGAGACCCAGGAGGAAGAAGCGGAAAAAAGGCTGCTAGAGAAGCTAGAATTAAGGATTAATGTGGTGGTTAATTTTCATCATCGGATGACTGAAAGCCATATTCAGAGTATTGAAGACACTCTTAGCCATATCATGAAAAATAACTATGATGGCATGAAGGTGACTGACACCATCTTAAGGGCGTTGAGCTCTGGGTGCTGGACAAGAACACTACTTCCATTACTATGGATGATGATATTGTTATAGACCCCAGCATTGCTGGCCTTGGGACTCGTACTAGAGTGAGTGAAAAAAAGGTGAAAAAGGTAGCACAAAGGAAATAAAGGATATCAGAGAGGCTATCGACAAATATAAAATGGTGATGGTTGACTCTGTGAAGATTATGGAAAAAATGACCTAACTGTGCTATTTTTCAGGCTTGTAATATTTTCGTCAATTTAGCTTCTTTTTACTGGTAGTTTGTGCTGGGGGGTTTTTATTGTCTCCATCTTTTTCCCCCAGCAATTATTTTCTATTGTCTTTTCCTTTTTTGTGGTGTTGTTTCCTGCATATCTTTCTTTCTAAATTGTACAGGGTTACAGTTCCCTTCAAAAATAGTTTTAACCTATATTGAAAATAATGGTATTTTATTTCCAATTGATGTATCCTTGCAAAAATATCCATAAGAACTTGGAAGGAACATTGAGATATAAAATAGTGTTCCTATAAATTATATTATTTTTTTGCAAGGATATATAAATTGGAAATAATGATATAGTGTAAATTGCAAGAAAATATTAATCACTAGAGTTTGATCAATTGGTTTCTTTAAATTATGTTATTGTTTTTCTTTTTTTAAACATAATGATATAATGCAAACTTCAAGAAAATATTAATCAGTAGAGTTCAATCAATTGGTTTCTTTAAATTATATTATTATTTTTCTTTGTTTAATGGTTTCTTTAATTGACGTGTCATGTGTGTGTGTATATTTGTGCACCTGTTGCCTACGACACAACACTTCAATAAGTCATTCTGTTAGTGAGAAACAAGGGTTAATGAGCATATAAAACCCTAACATTGACCTATTACTTTCTAACTAGGATGAGTGTAGCAAATAACATAACAACCCTCAGATTATGCTAATACCAGTGACATAAACAACCTAGCATGAAAGATTTAAGTTTAAAACAAACTATTTAATTACTTAAGCACACATATTAGTCTAAAATGGGCATTATGACCATGTGAGAAAGTAACTATGGAGTGTGCATGAAGCTAGGAAGGAATGGGTAACATAACAATGCTTTGAGATTCCTTCAAAATCTTGGCATAACAACACTACTATTTGAAATTTTTAGGCTTATTATGAGCTCCAAATCCCTTCAATTTATAGAGGAATGAGAGAGAGATAGGGGAGACAAGGTTCATTAATGGAGCCCCTAAGGTCATTAATGAGGTGTAAGAGCCATTAATGCCTTGGGAATTAATGAGGGATGGGCAAGAAGGAATATCCATTAATGAGTCATTAATGAAATTCATTTAAGAGGCATGGGAGGGTGTAAGGCTCAACTTGGCAAGTTGGTCCTTAGAGAAGTCATGCTTGAGAAAGTTGACTTTCTCAAGTGGGTTGA
>MU223095.1:46658-63072 GCA_018584345.1 Thuja plicata | reverse complement strand
GATGGGTTAGAACCCAGGGTAGAAGTGGTTGAGATAGGTTAGGTTGGGGTTTAAGGGAATATAAATGAAATGAATTAAACTTATTTAATTCATTTAAAATATAGGAATTAATTATTTAAGCATTTTTTGCTTTTTAATAATTAAGGGGACTATAGCTATTTTAATTAAATTAAATAGGCTAGGGGATTGGGTTATTTGCAAGTGGTCAATTAATTTAGGGGTTTATTTAATTCCTAGCAAATTAATCATTTTTAGCCATGTATTTGATTGATTTTGATTTTGGTTAAAAGTAAATAATTTAGTGATTTGATCACTTTAGGAGATTAAATTGATTTCAAAAGAATTATGCCAAGTAGTAACATGGTCGTTTGGACATAATTGAGGGTATGATCACACTTAGGGAAAATAAGGTCTACAGTCAGAATAGACCAAATTCAGGTGGTTACATTTGCCCCTCTTTGAATTGATGTGCGAGCAGCGCATTGATTCAAAGAAAGTTTTTGATTTTTGACTTCATAAAGATTGAGAATTCCGTTCTTGGTTGTCGAAAGAAATGTTGATGAGATCAGTCTCGCACTTGATCGAACTAAACTGATAGAATTAATTTTGAACTTGGTTGTCGTCCAAAGATCAATAAAAGATCTTAAAGATACCAATTCTAAACTTGGTTGTCGTCCAAAGATTGATAATACTGATTCTGAACTTGGTTGTCATCCGAAAATTGGCATGAAGCTGCCAGGAGCTTAATAAGAATCTTTTAAAATGAGGGGGCACAAGATATTCAACTTATGAGAACCAAATCTTTCTATCTAACAGTTTTGACTTAGTCAAGGAAACTGTTATGACCCTAGTTTGTTTGATAACGAAGTCATTTTAATGTTGTTTTGAGAAAAAATTTAATTGATGATAGTGTGATCATGCCCCCTCAGGAACGAAATCAAAGGAAAAGAATAAAAATCCCTTAGTTGAAAGAATGTATCACTTGTAGGAAGCGGTCAAGGTAAGAAAGAATGGAGTAGAAGAAGTGGAAAAAGATGGCGTGTTTAAAAATAAACACACTAGTACCAAGTTAATTACATGAAAATGTGAGTGATGAGACTGATAAAATGATGTTAGACCAAGATGTATGATAAAATGTGCAGTTTGACATATTTTTGGAACAAATGAAGCAAATCCACAGTTTTCTAAACTGTCACAAAAATTACACTGTGCTACTGAAAATATCTTAGGCACCTTCGATTTGGTTCCTGATTGATTAAAAAGAGAACATAAATGTAGTTGTAGTTTCTTGGGAGGAGTTTAAGAACTCCTAAATGACTCAAAAGACCAATATAAGCCTCAAAATTTACCATTTCACTATTCATTCTCACTTTCCTCTATAGTAATTCTGAGAGCTCTATAGAGAAGATGGTAGTCCCTATGAGGAAGCATAATTTTGAGATGAGCCATCAACATCAGCGCCCGACCGACTACCCACCTCCGGTAAGTGCTCATAAAACTACCTTGTGAATTTTGCAATTTTCAATTTCATGCAATTTTGTATCTTTTATAGCCAGCTGAATTTTGAGTCGCATCCAGTATTCTAGATCGCAACCTGCAAAACCCGTGTCGCATCTGGTATTTCTCAAATCTCATCTGGGTTTTCCAGATTCCTGCATCGTATCCAAGATACTCTGGATCAGATCACGTTGCCTTGTTTTTGTCTTGATTTTTGGTTGAAATTTGTGTTGTGTCGTACCCTATCCATTTAAGCTTGTACCATATTTTCAAGGTCACATCCTATACTTCGGGGATCGCACACTGTGGTCTCCATCACATCCTATATTTCCAGGATCGTATCCAATAAAGGAGATCGTACCCTACCATTTTAGAATTGCATCTAGTTATGAGACTTAGAAATTTAGTCTTTTGGACCTGTTTGCTTGCTGTGAACCTTGAATTACTTAGCTGATTAGGAGTCTTTATGTTTGTTGTAGATAGAATACTGATGTATCATTGTGTTTGTCAAAACAGACCCAGTTTGAGGTAGTTGCATTTCATGGCACCTACCCAGGTCATGAGCTTGCATTGTCTAGACTACTTTATGATGATGAGCAGACTACAGTGATCTGATGTGGATTACGTTCTTTGATAGGTTTACCCGAGATAGGGGTAAATTGAGGGTTGTTGACTGCTCTTGCCGAGAGATGACACTCAGAGCACAACACCTTCCATCTGCCAACCGGGGAGATCACAGTGACTCCAAAGGAAATATGGTGGATACTTTAGGTTTTGATGATTTGTGCTGAGGTGTGTTTTGAGTCAATGGTTGATGTGGCAATTGGTGTTGCACATCAATATTTCCAGGATGACACAATTGATCACAGATATCTCTCATGGGATTATATGGTCAATCATTATGATCATTTATCTGTGTACTTAGTAGGTCTGATAGGTGGCATCCTAATGCCAGACAGAGGTCAACATGGATTCACGGTCAAATGGGTAGACATGTTAGAGTAGATGGTTACCCACAAACGGAGATTTGCATGGGGTAGTTGTATTTCAGCCCATATGTATCAAGAGCTTCATGAGATAGTATATCATTATAACTGTAGTATGACTGTGGGTATCCTTATTCTTCAGATCTAGGCCTAGGAGAACATACCTGTTACATGACTGATTATAGATAGACAATGAGTACCAGAGTAGCCTTACGTATATATGTATGCAGGCCTCATTCAGTAGCCCCATCTGGGCGAGGTTGAGTACTGGCGTCGACTCTTTGATGATATGACTGAGGTTGTTTGGTGACCATATTTAGACTGCAAGGAGTGGACCTCAGATGCACAATAGGTACCATATTTATTTCAGAGCTGATATCTCATTGGTAGGAGTAGATATGTGATAGAGTGGTTTATTCACACCCGAGTGGTGAGACAGTATGGACAATGGCTAGGCATGATACAGGATATCACTGTTTATGCACAGATCTGAGATGAGGCATCATTGTTGGGTGCCCAGCTGAGGTATGAGACAGTGCACCAGGAGATTCATGATATGGTTGGAGTAGACTGGGATCTCCACCTTGATGTGGTCGATGCAGGTGTTTTAGATGGATATGCCACAAAGATGCTCCAGTACCTATTTCCTCATTTTACTATACTAGAGGAGGTCATTCCTCGCATAGAGGAGCCTTTAGATTACAATCTTGAGGATCATCCTGCCAGAGGGAGGGGAGGAGCACAGAGAGACAAGGCTTCTGATAGACATGGAGCTTGGGATATTGGCAGAGATGGTAGGCGTCCTCCTCCAGATGAGGGGGACAATGGAGATGATAGGGGTGGCAGTGGTGTGGCTATCGATATAGGTGTTTCCAGTGGTAGTGGACAGGGGAGGCACCCGAGATTTAGATTTGTAGTTCCTCAGAGGGATCCTGGTTCTCTCCTTACTAGGGATCAACAAAGACAGAGGCAGTAGGGGTCACAGGATAGACCACAGGATAGGGGATAGGATAGGCCTCAGAGCCAGGATATAGGTAGAGATGGAGATCCTCTTTCTAGGTGTGAGCAGGAGAGAGAGCAGTTGAGGGCACAAATTATAGCTCTAGAGGAAAGAAACACAACAACAGAGTCTAGGCTAGCTGTATCAGATGCCTTGCTTATAGGTAGGGACAGGAAAATGGAGAGACTCCAAGTAGAGCGAGATGTATAGGCCCACACAGCCACACATCAGGGACAAAGGGCAATATATTATTATGCTCTTTATCATGCAGTAGTGCCAGAGGGGTAGAGAGCAATGTCATTTTCTCGGTTGGCTCAGTATTCTGAGGGAGCGATGCCTACTCCTCCTTTGTTTGTACCTCCTCCTCCTCCGCCTCCAGATCAGGGAGAGGGGGGAGCCAGAGCTGATTTATATTGTCATATTTTTTATATCTAAGTTCACATTGTATATCTAGATCCTTTTGAGATCCTCTTTTGTATATGACATTCATACATGTATATCTGATTCATTTTGTCTCACTGATATGCTGATACTCTTTATGCCAGATGTTCATTTGATTTGTACCATGATCGAACACACATATGTGCAACTTCTGATTCTAATAGGTCTTTATGATTGTTTCGTTGCTTTGATAGAGTTATTTGCACATATGATGATATCTTGGTCTCTTGATGAGTTATATTTAGATGATGATATTATTTTATGATTTGATCACTGATATAAATATGTTTTAAATGATATTTATATGAAGATGAAAATGTATGTTTTTTTATTTTCTCTTATGCAAAATAGATGTATGGATGCACTTAGGATGTAAAAAAGTAAAAATGCAAGACATGGATGCTTTGTTTTGGTATTTTCCCGTTGCTTCATTTTATGAATGCAAAATGTATGCTATGGATGTGCAATGATAGATATATTAGTAATATGGATGTTTGTAATTAACTTGAGTAATATGGATGCCTTTAATGCTTCTCCTTTCTTGTTTATATCCTATGCAATTGTAAAAAATGTAATGATATGAAGACTCTTAGGACTTTGTCACTGGTATGCAAATGAATAGCTTTTTATCATCATTGGGCACTCTTTTCGGAATGGATACCACCTGATAGTACAACCATCACTAATACCCACTAATATTATGAAAGTATGAATACTATTTTTTATTGAAATGTCAGAAATAGACTTAGGCATCAATGCATAGAAGCCAGGATAACAAAATAGTCACCTTCCTTTTAATATACCAGATTCTGATTAAGGCAAGATATTGGACCTGCAATAACCTTAAAAATTCATATCCTTAGGTACATTATGCCTTGTATACCTTAGTGAGAATCTGGATGTAGAAAATAGACAAGGAAATTGTTTCAATCTCACCATAGTTTACATAACAAAGATCAAGATATATGCAGCTATCCACCCATAGTGGCAGCTCTTACCATAAACATCTATATTAGGTAAAATTTGTAGGATTTGTTTGAAGCAATCACCATACAAATAAAATCAAGAGAAAATTATGCCCCCTATCCTTGTGACTCTTTGTCTTTGTGCAGACGTCATTGAGTAACTAAGAAGGCATAATAAATCATCAATTATGAATCAATCAAATAAAATTTATAATTACTCAGATGTCCCTAGTTGAAAACATCATCAGGACATAAAACAATCATAATCAAATCAATATCAAACTGTGTGTTTAAGTTGTACTTGTTCATTCATTTGTCAAACACAGTAGAGATTCATCAACTAGAAAATTGGAATACAAGCAATATGGTTTTTCCATGCCTGTGCATTCATAAGATAATCCGTTCATGTTTGTGATCCAATATAGCCTTGTAGGAACTTCATTAATGTAAATGTCATATCTGGATATGTGATGTTTGAAAGGACACCCTTGTTTTGGAAAGTGACATTATTCTGCATGTATCAAGAAACATTGTGTTTGTGAGGCAAACTGTCCTAGAGCAACCTAGCAACTGCAACCTACCATGCCAACAGAGATGCCCTGAGTGCAGAATGACGTATTCCTAAGATATAAATGTAGACAAATCCCAAGTGAAGATAAGATAGCCATTTAGGAAATGAAGTCAGCATTTGAGCACAGGTATAATTATGAAGGCCTAGTATCAGTAGTGCATTGATAGATGGAGCACCTGTTTTACCAGGTGCTCATCAAGGCACTTTTCTCTTTTTCAAAATTTTTATTGTTTTTGATTTTTTGAATGTTTTTGTAGTATCAAGGTGCTTGTTTACCAGGTTTTCACCAAGGATACCCTTTTTGTAGGGCCTTTTTCCACTATTTTTGGATTTCTTCAGGATCAATTATCTGAATGTTTTTGGTATTTTTCAAGAACTATTTGCTGTACAGGCTCTGCTAGCCAAACATCAAGCGTAGAACCACTTCAAATGTAGAGTGTTAATAGAATATAGAAGAACATCTCCCTCAGGTGTAGCTAGTTGATAAGCTCCAGTCCCAAAAGTAGCAGTGATAACATAAGGTCCCAACCAATTAGGTTCAAACTTTCCTTTCTGCTCTCTGTTAGGCTAGTTCTTAGGATTCTCTTTGAGGATGAGATCTCCTACTTAAAATTTGTGTGGTTTGACCTTCTTTTTGTAGCCTTTGGACATATGTTCTTGGTACACCTTTAGGTGATCGAATGCCTACTGTCTGCGCTCATCTAGTAGGTCCAGAGAATTCACCCTATCTATGCAGCACTGCTCATCAGTAACCAGACATTGTAAAGATATCCGCAAAGATGGGATTTCAACCTCAATACATAGTATATCTTCAATGCCATAGAATAGAGAAAATGGCATGGCTCTAGTTGGTGTTCTGATGCTTGTTTTGTAGGCCCATAGTGTTAGATTCAATTGTAGATGCCAGCCTCTGCTAGACATACTCACAGTTCTGTGTAGAATCTTGAGAATATTCTTGTTAGATGGCTCAGCTTGTCCATTACCTTGAGGGTAATATATTGAGGAGAAATGTTGAGTGATATGGAACTGTTCACAAAGGTCATCAATGTCTTGATTTTTAAATTGGCCCCCATTGTTTGATACAATTGAAGAGGGTATCCCATATCTACAAATAATGTAGTTCAGAATGAACATGGCCACCTGTTTGCCAGTGGCTTTGATTAGCGGCATGACCTCGACCCACTTTGTGAAATACTTAGTGGCCGTAATGATGAACTTGTGTCCATTTGAAGAGTTGGGATATATTTTGTCCAACCAAGTCAAAGGCCCATTGCTGGAATGGCCAATGTGTTATGAAAGGTATAAGTTCTTTGGCAGGAGCATGGATGAGTTTTCCGCATGTTTGACATTTAAGACATGCTTTAGAAAATTGAATAGCATCTTTTTCCATGGTAGGCCAGTAAAAGCCTACTCTGAGTAGTTTCTTTGCTAATTAAAATTTGTTCGAGTGTGATCCACATACACCTTCGTGGACTTATTTTAATGCTAGATTGGACTCTTTGAGTTCTAAACACCTAAGAAGCATACCATCAAGACCTCATCGATATAGGTTGTTAGTTATGAGGACATAACATGATGCTATCCTAATCAGGGATCTTTTCTCATTTTTGGATAGATTGTTAAGGATGGTTGGTCAAAAAGGTAAGCAATGATATTGGCATATCGAGATTGGTCTGGGGTGTTCAAAGCACATATTACCTGGTATTCAAGGGTATCAAAGGAAGGATAGGATAGTTCTTCCACCAAGAAGTCATAGAGGAATTGATGTTCTTCTAGTTGTAACATGGATGACAAGGTAGTGATAGCATCTGCAGCTTTGTTCTCTGATCTTGGTATCTACTGGAATGTGATGAAGACAAAATACTTCTTTAAGTCATCAACTAGTTTCTTGTAGGGCATCAAATTCTCATCTTTTGTTTGATACTCCCCATTGACCTAATTGATGATTAGTTGGGAGTCACCATACACATGTAATTCTATAATCTTCCACTCCATAGCTAGCTTAAGACCGTTTACCAATGCTTCATATTCTGAAATATTGTTAGTGCATGGAAACATCAATTTGTATGACTTGGGAATCTTATAACCTTGAGGAGTTATGAATAGGACCCCTGCTCTAGAGCCTTGTTGAGTGAATGAACCATCAAAGTACATCTTCTATGGTTATTTAGTTAGATGCATGATTGTTTCATCAGGGAATTCAATTATTAAAGGTTCATCATCTTGGAGTGGCGAATCAGCCAATTGATTTGGAAGGACCCATCCTTTGATAGCTCGTCATTCTATATATTCGATGTCAAACTCACTTAGAATCAGGACCCATTTTGCCAAATGCCCTGTTAATGTTGTTCTACTCAAAAGGTACTTTAGAGGATCAATATTAGCATTGAGCTTTACTGTATGAGAGAGCATGTAGTGCCTCAACTTTTGTGATGCAAAGATGACTGCTAAGAAGGCTTTTTCAATATTGTTATAATTGAGCTCATAGGTGACCAGTGTTCTACTAATGTAGTAGATAGCTCTTTCTTTCTTTGTTTCATCCTCTTGTGCTAGAAATACTCCTAAGGATGTAGCTGTAGCTAAAATATATAGGAGTAGGGGCTTTCCATGAATAGGCACCATAAGAATAGGAGGAGTAGCCAGGTATCCTTTCAATTCTCTGAAGTTTGCTTCACAGTGTTCATCCCATTTGAAGGTAACCCCTTTATGTAGTAATTTAGTAAAGGGTTGTGCCCTATTTGCAAGTTGGGACATGAATCTCCTAATGGATTGAAGTCTCCCTTGTAGATTCCTCATTTGATTGATGTTGCATGGAGGAGCCATCTCTAGTATAGCCTTAATTTTAGCGGGGTCTACCTCAATTCCTTTCACTGAAACAATGAATCCTAGGACCTTCCCTGATTAGACCCCAAAGGCAAATTTATTTGGGTTGAGCCTGAGTTGGAACTATTCCATTCAATCCAATATCTTTCTTAGGTCAGTAATGTGAGTACCTCTTTCTTTGGATTTTGCCAATGTGTCATCTACGTAGTCCTCCATGTTCTTGTGCATCATGTCATGGAATATAGTTGTCATGGATCTTTAATATGTTGCACCGACATTCTTTAAACTGAATGGCATGACATTCCAACAAAAGGTGCCCCATGCATGTAAATGTAGTTTTCTCTTGCTCCTCAGGGGCAATTTTGATTTGATTATAGCCTGAGAATCCATCCATTAATGAATACATCTAGAAGCCTACTGTGAGGTCTATGATCATGGAAATGTTAGGTAGAGGGAAGTCATCTTTTAGACATGCTTTATTCAAGTCTCTAAAGTTCGTACATATCCTAATAGATTTATCAAATTTAGACACATGGACAACATTAGAGATCCACCCTACGTAGGCAATGCCTCTAATAAATCCAGCTTTCAACAACTTTTCTAGTTCAGCTTTTACCAATAATGCAACATGAGCATGCATTTTTCTAAGTTTTTGTTTCACGGGCTTGATCCCGGGAGCTATAGATAAGTGGTGCATGATTAGATTAGGATCCAGCCCTGGCATATCAATATAAGACCATGCAAAGTTGATCTTCTTTTCTTTTAGGAATTCGGTGAACTATGCCTTCTCCTCTTCTGATAAAGATTGTACAAGGTGGACTATTTGAGGATTTTCAATAGTGCCCAAATTTACTGGCTATGTTGGTTCAATCAGTACTAAAGACCTTTCTTGAAAGTGTTTAGGGGGGATATCAAGAGTCTCATCCTTTGGTGCCTCTTAGAGGTTTTCACCATTGGATACATCTTTTTTCTTTACTATTTTGGTATCTGATACTGCCACAGAGTGGTTTTCACCATCAATCCTCCTATTCTTTTTTACTTTCAATTTTTTACTAAGAAACTTGATATCCTCTTGTGACATGTTCTCACTCCTTGCATTGGTGGAAGAAGGGTATGGTTCACAAGCATTGAGATAACAAGCTAGGGTGTGGTCATTGGGAAAGTAGAGGATAGGAGTAAGATCTATTTTAGTCCATTAAATTAAGTCTAGAAGTATCAATGATAGGGAGTCAGTCTCTGGGAAGGATAGCATTGTGTTAGCATCAAGAGCATTAACCGACATAAAATGGTCTGTTAAGTTAATTTCTTCAATGTTTAGATCAATAAGAGTGAGATCGTCATTAAAAGGGTCATTGTTAGTCATATGCAGACCAAACTCTAGTGACTCATCAATACAAATCTCATTATCATCTCTTCGTAAAAGGAGGCTTCTTGCTTGTAGCCTATGAAATTCTTCTAGACTTATGTAATCATTAATTTCTTCATCAATGATTGAGGGAAGGAACTCTTCTCCTGCTTCAGGATTATCAGTGTCATTGGGAGTAGTGTTAGACTGTTTACGAGGAGCTAAGGGTGCCACAAACATGTGAATTGTATCTATTCCAATATCTTCAGTGGTGAAAGATAGCTCTTCCCATTCATAATCATGAGAGTTTGTGACCTCATCATCATATCTGTTTAAGTATTCAGCAATGGTTATCTGATTTACCCGGTTAGCTACCTATGGATCAAAGTGGGGTAGATCAAGGACATGTGAAATTGTGACCAATTTTCCCGAGTTAGGATGTAAATTCTATTGTCAGGGTGTCTCTTGAGTAATTGTTTCTATTAATGATATCTCTGGACTAGTTGCTATGGTGTCTCTTACCTCTTGAATGGGAGGTTGTGCTAACAAGGGGGTGTGAAGATCATGTGGTACCTCAAAGCTGGGTACATAGAATTATCCTTGCTAGTTGGGATCCTATGTGCCAACATGTAGTAATCTCTCATAGGACAACTGCTCTAGTTCATCTATTTCATCACTCCCTTTATCTGAGTTTGGACTCCCTTTTGAAGCGGGTTTATCAGTTTTAGTATTAAAACACAGTCCTATTTTGTTTCTAGTATTTCAGAACTCCATGGGGATAGGTTCAATGAGCCCTCATCCTGTGTCGTTTAGAGGTCTTTTTCCTTTGTATCCCATTTTTTTGAGGAAATAATATCCCTTGCCATAATGTTCTGGGGATATCTTTACATGTTTGACCTCAGCTTCTACCAGTTCTCCTTTGTAAAGCCAGTCCAAGACTACCTGTTCTTCTATGTTATCTGAAGAAGATGTGGATACCTTTACCATGCTAGTTGCTTTGTGTACTCCTGGCTCTTTGGATGCTGTAGGTGTGAATGTCAAGGAAGGTTTTCCATAGGATCTTGGCGATACCAGAAGTTCTATCAGTGAGGGAGTTAGGTCCAGCTTGTACTCTCCCATACCTGTTTCTTCAAGTTTTAAGGTTTTGTCAAAACTCTTCATAACCATGTCCTTGGTTGTTTCAGGAGTAATTGCATCCATAGCCTCTTTTTTATGTGGGATCATACTACCAGCTTTGATATTATTACAAGTGTAGTTAGCATCTGCAGGAATCGTCACTTCCACCCCATTATGTGGGAACTTTATGCATTGGTGGTAAGTAGATGGTACAACTTGCATTTTGTGAATCCATGGTCTCCTTAATAGGATTTTGTACGCTAAGGGTAGATCCAGTACCTGACATGTGATGTTCCTCTTAATTGGTCCAACTCTGATAGGTAGAATAATAAGACCTTTGGATGATCTCTCTTCCTCGTCATAGGCCTTGATAGTTATTTTGCTTCTAGAGTCAGTTGTCTGTTCTAAGAGACCCAGTCTCTTGATTCGATCAAGTGTATAGATATTCAATCTTGCACCTCCATCTATCAAAACACATCTAAGATGAGATTTATGAATAAGGACTTCGATATGGAGGGGTTGATTATGTGGACAGGTCAATGACTTATCATCCTCTTCAAAAAAGGAGAGGTAATGTGGCGTTGAGATGTGATTGACCATCACTTGGAATTTTTCTATATTGATATCTTTTGGGATGTTAGTAGAATGTAGAGCTTGTTCTAGGATTTCCCTATGTAGAGTGGATATTTTGAGAAACTCAAAAATGGAAATTTTGGCAGAGGTTCATTGCAATTGGTCTACCAAGTCATATTTCGCTCCAAGAATAGTAACCATGTGTCTTGCTGCTAGTTTAGGAATAGTTATGATAGGAACCTTGGATGTTGATGTTGGTTTTGTGGGTCCTTTGATTGTGACCTGTGCTTGGCTCCATGTTATGACATTTGAGTGGAATGAGACACCTTTGATTGTGACCACATTGATTGACTCAGTCTTAATGTCTAACATATTGATCACATTGTCATTGTTGGAATAGGTGTAGTTGACTTCATTAAATTTCCCTTTAGATGTTTCTCCTTTGTCATAATTAGGAAAGGGTTTGTTGAATGTTGTATGATCCTCATTAGTAGTGTGTCCATCCACTTTGATCTTACCGCCTTCAATGAGGTCTTGAATGACATGTTTGAGCTTAAGGAAATTATTAGTCTTATGCCCCTTGTTTTTATGGAAGACACAATAGGAATTATCATCCCACCACCTAGGTTTGACCATTGGTTCCCATAGTTTGGAGTCGGGGATTGTGAGAATTTTGTTATCCAATAGTGTTTTCAAAATGGTCTCAAGAGGTTCTCCCAAAGGAGTGAAAGTTCTTTGGGGTTTTGAAGTCCATGTCTAACCCTTTCTATTATTATTGTTTTCTTTGGGTATGGGGGTCGTGACTTTGGCATCCTTTCTTGCTTGCATGCTATTAGTCAAATTGGACACCTCAGGTTTAGGATTAATGTTAGAGGAGTCAACTACTTCGTCATTAACAACATTCTTGTTTTGCTTCCACCATTTAGGCTTGGAGTTGGAGTTGTTGGTTTTGTTTTCATTTTGAAGGGTAATCTTTCCCCTTTTGACCATGACTTCCTCGATACAAAGGGTGTTCTTAATCATTCTATCGAAGCTTGGTGAGTCTTTCATTTGTAATGCGTAGTTCAATTCAGGCACTAGAATATTAACGAAGATCTCCATCTTATCTATCTCGGGAATGGCCCTTGAATATTGTGCAAAAATCTTCCTCCATCTTTGTAGGAAGTGTGTAAATGATTCGCTAGTTCTCTGTTTGGTATTACATAGGTCCATCATAGTCACATCATGTTGGCTGTTGTAGGGGTAATGTTGGATGAATCGTTGGATCAACTCCTCGAATATTTTGACCTTAGGGTTCAGTTTTGAGAACCACTCCATGGAATTACCTCCTAGACTTCTTGGAAATAGTCGCATGAGATATGTAGGTTCATGCATGTATTCTATGCTTAGACAAAAAAATTCCCTCACATGGTTGTGTGGGTCAGTTTCTCCCGTGTACTTGTCATATTTTGGTCTTGCTACGTTGGAAGGAAACGGGACCATAGTGATACTCTTGTCAAAAGGAAATGGACAAATGAAATCCAAAGAGTATTGTGTTTTCGGTTTCTCTTTCTCCTCTTTGAGGTTTGTGAGTTCAGTTTGCATCAAAGTGAGTTGCTTGGCGAGAATGGATATAGGAGTTGGTACCTCCTTTTCTTTGAGCTTTTCCACATAATAATCTTCAGGTAATTTGACACCTATGGATGCTAGATGGAGGAAGTATTTCTCTTTATCCTCGTCAATCATTTCTCCATTATTTTATGGAATCTCTTACTCTGTTTGAGATTTTCATATTCTTCTTCAGTGACTTCATTCTCACTACTGGACTCAAATAAGGGATGGTCAAACTCAGGTTCTTCCTCATCCGTATCTTTGAGCTTTTGGTATTTGCCATTGTTATATTCCTCAAAAGCCTCACTTCATCTACGAGTGTCTCTATCCATTTGTGGGGAGTCTAGATCGAGTAGGGAGCTACGAGATGTTTCCCCTTTAAAGTGTGGTGTTTTAGGAGGTACTTTTGATCTTTTAGACATTTACTTGTTGCATCTTTTGTTAACCATGAAGTTATTTCTCAACTTTGTCAATGTTACCCAATAGTGCAAGTGAGAGTTTCAGACCGTTCAAGTGGGCATGTCTAGGTAAAAGTAATTATTTGTTGTTGGTGGATGTAAATGATTCCAACATCAGAGGGTTAGATTTCCCTGATAGTGAGTTGGGAACCAAGTTTTTGGTAGAAAGAGGGTAGACCACACGTATTGAACTGATCGTGAAAGACTGACTAAGCATGCAAGGTAGACGTTTTGAAATTTTTTTAAAATTTCAACAGGGAGACTAGAAAAGACAATAGGAACCAGCTAAAGAGATAAAAGGGTACCTTAATCAATTGAGACTTTCTAATAAATACCTCTGCAAGTTCCCACTGTCCTAGATGTGAGCTCCCAGATGTGAGCCTCTGATGACACCAGATGCGAGCCTAAATCCTAGATGTGACTATGTGCTGACCAAATGTGAGGTAGTATACCAGATGCGATCCTAAATACCAGATGTGATATAGGACATACGGGATGCATTTTTATGATGTCTTTGTGAGATTTTGCCAGTTTTAAAATTTGTGTTTTGGGAGTTCATGCAGTTTGTCTGATTTGTGATCGTGTTTGGAGGCTTTCCAGTGAGTGAAAAACACATGTATCTAAAGGTTTGAATACTGTTGCTTGTTTGAAGGAGTTTATCTTTTTAGTGATTTTTCAGACACGTCAAGTAGATTTGCATTGTTAGGAGGGTGAAACAGACACTCATCTTTTTCCTATTCTCTAGGTGGAGGATGAAAATCTTTGCTCGTTGACTTAGGTACACACTCAAATGCTAATCAGAATAAAACCATCACCAAGCACACAATGGCTCCAGTCATGATGTTGTATTAGCTGAATCCAAACACAAGTGAGGGCACAATATGATGAGTGTCTTCAGGCAATTAATTTTTGCCTTGCACAAATATTATCACCCTTTCAAAGGTGAATCAAGAATTATTTCAGTTGAAGTTGTTATAGATTATTGGGCAATTCATTCGAAATCGTTCCCCATAGAATTGCACAAGGAAAAATTGAAGCGTATAGCCCTATGAGTACCTGAATATATGTAGTCTCACAAGAAATATTCAAGCGGCTCCACTCTACATATACCCAAGCATGTTCAAGGAATGATGTTGAAATTCCATGAACAAAACCAGTTCCGTCTTCCGAGGCTTTAGCCTACAAGGAAGCAACTATTTATAGTGAGTTGGAAGGGTTGGTGTAAAACTTGTCCTCACTTGGGTCATTCTCGGGAGATTCTTTCCTCAAGCGGTAGGTCCTCTACTATTAAATATGTGTGTAAAGGATTGGTGAGCTTTGGATGTCTGGATTTCTGATTCTTCCAAAGAAGAAGATCATACTCTCCTAATCTAAGCCATTTTCTCCCAAAATAGAGTCAAGAAAAGTGGTTCTTTCCCTCAAGCAATGTTGTGCTTGACTTAGATGTTCCTATTTTAATGAAAATAAGATGCTTGAAAGAAGTAAAGTTTGCCTTGTTCAATTAGCCACAATATTTAGTGAGTTTTCTTGTTCAATTTTTGCGTCCCAAAAATAAATTATATGGTTGAACTTGTTCTTTGATCCACAAGATTTAGTGATTTTTGTTGTTCATTTACTGATCCAAAATAATTATACGATGTGATTGCTTGTTCAATTAACTCCAAATTCCATTCAACCCCTGAACTGATGTGTGAGTTTCTGATTTTCCTTAAAAGGAAAAGAGCATAGTCCTCTAGTCAGTTTAGTGATAGATTGGAAAATGTGTCTTAGTGTTCAAAGAAAGTAAATAGAGGTCAAGATGGGGGTTGGCAACTTGAAAAACCGAGTTAGTATCCGTTATTTCAACTCCCACGAAAAACCTTCAATAACAACTTGCAAACAATTGTTAAGCTGCAAAACATCAAAAACACAACTTGTCAAGATGTTAGAGTTAGGAAAATGAAATTCACTAATTTTTTCACCAGATGCGATCTAGAAAGGCAGAAAATGACACAAAACCAGATGCAAAATTCCTTACCAAATGCGACAACATGCTCCCTAGATGCGAGCCTAAACTGAAAATGATCCAGGAAATCCCAGATGCGAGCCTCATTTTCTGTGGTGCAAGGGCGTATCCCAGATGTGATCTAGAATGACTAGAAATGACCCTGTAACAGAATCCTGTGTATGCAAATTAGTAAAAAATTGATTAAAAATGAGGCCAAGTTGGAAATCAAGCCCCACAGTGGGCGCCAAAAATGTGTGTGTATATTTGTGCACCTGTTGCCTGTGACACAACACTTCAATAAGTCATTCTGTTAGTGAGAAACAAGGGTTAATGAGAATATAAAACCCTAACATTGACCTATTGCTTTATAACTAGGATAAGTGTAGAAAATAACATAACATCCCTCAGATTATGCTAATATCAGTGACATAAACAACCTAGCATACAAAATTTAAGTTTAAAACAAACTATTTAATTTCTTAAGCATGAATATTAGTCTAAAATGGGGATTATAACTATGTGAGAAAGTAACTATGGAGTGTGCATGAAGCTAAGAAGGAATGGGTAGCATAACAATTCTTTGAGATTCCTTCAAAATCTTGGCATAACAACACTACTATTCAACTCTGTTTCCACTGGCCTGGTTCAGGGCATTTCCCTTCCTGATTCTTCCTCCCAGTTGGTTAATGGCCATTTTGCTGATGACTCCTTTCTCACTCTTCTTGACAATGAGGAAAACATTTCCAATGCCGTGCAGTGCCTGGACACCTTTTGTCAAGCCTCTGGATCAGCCATTCAATGGTGTAAAACTCTGTGTTTTAGACAGTCTTTTCTTCCAGCCCCACCTTGGCTTTCTAGTTTCGGCTGGAAATGGGTGCAGCATGGAGAATTCTTTCACTTCCTGGGCATTCCTTTTTCCTTTCATGGCTCTTCTATGGAATTATGGAATGCTGTGCTTGCTAAAATTGAGAAAAAATTATAGTATTGGATTTGCAAGCCGCTTTCTCTTGCGGGGAAATTCCAGATTTGTTCCAAAGTGCTGGCTGCGACCCATGTTTATTA